>JAOTOM010003883.1:0-194441 GCA_034440615.1 Ashinkailepas kermadecensis | reverse complement strand
CTCTATCTCTATCTCTATCTCTATCTCTATCTCTATCTCTATCTCTATATCTATATCTATATCTATCTCTATCTATATCTATATCTATCTCTATCTCTATCTCTATATCTATCTCTATCTCTATCTCTATCTCTATCTCTATCTCTATCTCTATCTCTATCTCTATCTCTATCTCTATCTCTATATCTATATCTATATCTATATCTATATCTATATCTATCTCTATCTCTATCTCTATCTCTATCTCTATCTCTATCTCTATCTCTATCTCTATCTCTATCTCTATCTCTATCTCTATCTCTATCTCTATCTCTATCTCTATCTCTATCTCTATCTCTATCTCTATCTCTATCTCTATCTCTATCTCTATCTCTATCTCTATCTCTATCTCTATCTCTATCTCTATCTCTATCTCTATCTCTCTCTCTCTCTCTCTCTCTCTAGTATGCGTAATTTTCAGAGGCCCTCCAGGGCGCGTGTTAAAACGCGCGTGTTAATCAATCCCGTTGCCAGCCAGCCTTCAACCTACATGATATCCAGTGTGTCAATATTTACACTAACCTGGTGACCGGCAGGCGGTAGGCGCTCTCCGCCTGTAACCTGTGACCTGTTGGGCAGGCGACAGGCGCTCTCCGCCTGTAACCTGTGACCTGTTGACCGGCAGGCGGCAGGTGCTCTCCGCCTGTAACCTGTGACCTGTTGACCGGCAGGCGGCAGGTGCTCTCCGCCTGTAACCTGTGACCTGTTGGGCAGGCGGCAGGTGCTCTTCGCCTGTAATCTGTGACCTGTTGACCGGCAGGCGACAGGCGCTCTCCGCCTGTAACCTGTGACCTGTTGACCGGCAGGCGGCAGGCGCTCTCCGCCTGTAACCTGTGACCTGTTGACCGGCAGGCGCTGTCGGCCTCTGACCTGGACCTGGTGGTGATGACGTGCGGCCTGGTGGAGCCTCAGCAGCTGTTTGCCGAGTCTCCACCGTGTCCGCTGGCACAGCCGGTGCTGCTGGCTCTGGTGCAGCAGCTGTCCACCGACCTCAGCGCCGAGACACAGCTCAAGTGCAGGTGTGTGACCTGGCCGACTGATCAGACAGTTGTCGACACAAGTGAAAGATACATAAACCGACGGATGTTTCCGCACAACGTGTCCCCAATCAATCGCGCGTTGCACGCACGTTCACTGTTCAGGGCAGGCACGACAAACACAAAACGTATTGGAACGACAGCGCATCGTCAGTCAGGCAGATGTCGAGTATAGAACAGGTCTCCTTTCGCAGGCAGCGTGCATCCAACCCAAGTGTGTCGTTCCAATACGTTGTTGTGTTTGTTGCCAGCAGTGCGCGCTGTCACGGGCTGCCGGCCGGCGGTGGCCGCACGGCCCCTACGTTCCTCTCACGGAGTCGTGTTCTCTACAGGAGCAACACGGCTAGTCTGAGTTACTGTGAGCTCTTTTGCACCCAACGCGAGATGGCAGCTTCATCCTGATAGTATGTGCGAGCGCTAGTGTTGTGTGGAGTGGTAATGTCATGTGTATGTTTGTCGTATTTGGATACGTATATTAATGGTATATTTGCCGTATTTTGCGACGTTTATGTGTTGTATGTGCCGTGAACGACTTCAATGTACCGGGTATGAGGTATTCCGAGCATGTGCCGAGCATGTATTCTACGCCATGTATGATGCATTCAATGCCGAGTATGTTGTGTTCTGTGCTACATATCGGGTGTTTCTGTGCCGTGTGTGCTGTACCCTGTGCCGTGCGTGGTGTGTATGGGGCGCCCCTGATGTGATGAGATGTGCTGTGGGAGTTTCTACGACACGCACTGCCTCAGTGACACGTGCGGCGTTCGTGCGGCAGGTACCTCGAGGAGGCGGTCATGCAGATCGACTCCAGCCACCCGGCGACGCGCGACCACCTGCGCCCGGTGCTGGCCACGCTGCAGACCAAGCTGCAGGCGTTCGTCAGCCAGCCGGCCGGCGCCCAGCCGCAGCCGCTCGTGCGCAGCATGAGGATGCTTCTGATGGCCGTCCGCTCGCTGGCCGCGTAATGGCCGGTCCGGCACTGTCGCGCGTTAGTCGGCACACTGGTGGCTTGTGATGTTCGTCGCTGCCAAGCGTGTCGACGGTGGGGGCAGGGGGAGGGGTGCGATCGAGACACGATGTGCCTGCGCAGCGCGGCGGCGTGCTGCCGCCGTGACCAGCACCGCTGCAGACGTCTGTGAGTGGCGCCGCGTCGTGGGCTGGTGGTTTCGCGACCAACGGGGCGCCGGCGGCGTGACGTCAGGTGACCAGCCGTGATGTGCTGATATCTCCCCAGCGAGGTACTCGCATGTGCTCCAGCGCTGGCGAGGCCAGGCGTGCGCATTGGTGGTACGCCGGCACTTCGCCGGCACGTTAGTAGTGCGCCGGTGCGGCCGTTAGTGGTGCACCGGTGCGGCCGTTGCACCTGGGTTGGATGCACGCTGCCTGCGAAAGGACATCTGTTCTATACTCGACATTTGTCTGTCTGACGATGCGCTGTCGTTCCAATACGTTTTTGTGTTCGTTGTGCCTGCCCTGAACAGTGAACGTGCGTGCAACGCGCCATTGACTCGGGACACGTTGTGCGGAAACATCCTTCGGTTTTATGTATCTTTCGCTTTCGTCGAGAACAGTCGGAAATAAATGTTGACTACTATCTTTCAGTTGTACTTTGGCGACGTGACAGTTTGGCGGAGCATTATGGGCTTGGTTAACACCATCACAGTGGTGATACGAATTGTGTACCGTCTTCCCATGGGTGCGGTTAGCACCACCACAGTGGTATACGAGTGGTATACCGTGTTCCCATGGGTGCGGTTAGCACCACCACAGTGGTATACGAGTGGTATACCGTGTTCCCATGGGTGCGGTTAACACCACCACAGTGGCGATGCGAACGGTGTACCGTCTTCCCATGGGTGTGGTTGGCACCACCAGTGGTGATACGAACGGTGTGGTCCTCTCAGTGCTCCTGGATCAGCAGATCAACGCATCACCAGCAGGATCAACTGGCACGAGCCGGTGCTGACAAGCCGCAATGCTGGTTCATGCTGGAGCACGCAGACCTTGGCGTCTGCAGAGAGCTCGGCTGGCGGTGTCGGTGGCCGCGCGACACAGTCGGCTCACCTCAGCTGTCGGTGTCAGTGGCCGCGCGACACAGTCGGCTCACCTCGGCTGTCGGTGTCAGTGGCCATGCGACACAGTCGGCTCACCTCGGCTGTCGGTGTCGGTGGCCACGCGACACAGTCGGCTCACCTCAGCTGTCGGTGTCGGTGGCCGCGCGACACAGTCGGCTCACCTCAGCTGTCGGTGTCAGTGGCCGCGCGACACAGTCGGCTCACCTCGGCTGTTTGTCAGTGGCCGCGCGACACAGTCGGCTCACCTCGGCTGTCGGTGTCAGAGGCCGCGCGACACAGTCGGCTCACCGCAGCTGTCGGTGTCAGTGGCCGCGCGACACAGTCGGCTCACCTCGGCTGTTTGTCAGTGGCCGCGCGACACAGTCGGCTCACCTCGGCTGTTTGTCAGTGGCCGCGCGACACAGTCGGCTCACCTCGGCTGTTGGTGTCAGTGGCCGCGCGACACAGTCGGCTCACCTCGGCTGTTTGTCAGTGGCCGCGCGACACAGTCGGCTCACCTCGGCTGTTTGTCAGTGGCCGCGCGACACAGTCGGCTCACCTCGGCTGTCGGTGTCAGGGCCGCGCGACACATCGGCTCACCTCGGCTGTTTGTCAGTGGCCGCGCGACACAGTCGGCTCACCTCGGCTGTTTGTCAGTGGCCGCGCGACACAGTCGGCTCACCTCGGCTGTTTGTCAGTGGCCGCGCGACACAGTCGGCTCACCTCGGCTGTTTGTCAGTGGCCGCGCGACACAGTCGGCTCACCCCGTGCTGTTGCTTATTGCCGTGCGCAGTGTGTACGTCGGACAGTCGCGACGGTATCTAGCTGACCAGCCAACAGTTGTTGAAATGCATTGCACTTGACATCGGCTCTTTAGCACAGAAAGCACGCATCCAGTTTGTCTATGCCAGCTGTCGGCTAAAAACGCCGGCGGCAACTTTACCGTCACGGCGTCGCCTAACCTTATTGTCTGTCCGGGGTAGGAACTCAGCTGCTGCCCAATGTATGGACTGTGTTCCTGTCCGAGGTCTGGACTCTGCTGCTGTCCGGGGTAGGAACTCAGCTGCTGTCTGATGTCTGGACTCTGCTCCTGTCCAAGGTATGGACGCTACTGCTGTCCAAGGTAGAAAGGTACTGAGAGACCGACACACGTGGCGGAAAACGAATTGCCAGGCGTGTTGAGAGGAAGCACAACTTTGTTCGTGCGCTTAATTCGCCTATATGCCGCATACAGAACAATGGAATGGATTAGTGGTGTTAGGAATGATTTGTCGCCTTCGGTAGTCCGACCAAGCATATTTCAAGTTGGGCTATCTAACGTGACAGCGATAGCGAAATAAATGCACACCTCTTTCGTAGGTCGTCTGAGGACCAAGCCCGACATCTGGCATACTTCTTCATTGACCGTCATGTGTCCCAAGTATTGTCTAAACGGAGGAACGTTCCTGTGGTCAACGGATTTACCCAGTCCACTGTGTGTCTGGACATGAGGGCTTGTCAGCGCATCTACACAGTCCACTGTCTACCTGGGGACATCAGGGCTGGTCATCGCATCTACCCAGCCCACTGCCTTCTTCGAGACGTGAGGCGCATCTACCCAGTCCGCTGTCTACCTCGGGGCATGAGGCTGGTCATCGCATCTACCCAGTCCACTGCCTACCTCGGGACACGAGGCTGGTCATCGCATCTACCCAGTCCACTGTCTACCTCGAGACATGAGTGATGTTTGTTCATCGCATCTACTCAGTCCACTGTCTGCCTCGGGACACCAGGGCTGATCAACGCATCTACCCAGTCCACTGTCTGCCTCGGGGCATGAGGGCTGGTCAAATGGTCACCGAGTTGCCGTCAGCTATGGTTCGCGGTAGAAAGGCTGCTGATTGGCCCAGTACGATTTTAACCCGCCTCATGGTATGCAGCCAGTGTCGTCAGATCGCTGGCGCGGTTGACGGTGAAATAGCCACTGGAGGTGTCATGGCTGTGCCCATGGCTTATACTACGGAGAAAAAGAGCACTGAGGGATCGGCATACCATGGACAAGTAAGTAGCATAAGGAGTCCGGAAACCTTTACAAATGGAAAGGTGTTAATAAATCTTACATCGATTAAAATGTGTCGTCCAATTGCAAACTGAACAGAAGCTGATCTAATTGCACCACTTCAATCTGGCTTGCGCCGTTTTATCACCGACCGAACACGAGCCGCTGACGGCCCGCTGCCCGAACCTGATTGGGGTGGAGCTTTCTGGGGTTGACGGCAACGCCGCAAGCTGCACTGAACGGCTCTGTGCATTGCCAACAATTCATGGTGCGTTCATGCACGGTTAGAAAGTTCTGGGGCGTGCCCCCCCCCCACCCAGTTTTAGAAACGGTATAACTTGTTCCCTTCAGTTCGTGGCTCGCCCCCCAGTTTTGCTTGAGGAAGAGGTCGGATTAACTCCCATTTCCTCGTCTTTGTGAACCAAACGAACTTTCGTCTTTATTTCCTTTATTCGTTACTGAAATATGCCAACTAAGCATGCCTTTACAATACATTTGATATGATTTGCAAGCCGCTAAAGCCCTGCTTAACAGACTGTTACCCTTTGCTTGTGGAATAGGGCCTCGCATCGCACAAGATTGTAAACGCAATTGAGGCGCGTTTGGTACAAACACGATTTCTGGCACGGCACCATCGGTTTTCAACACTGTTCATTGCTTGAATACGACCAGGATTGGCGCGTCAGCTTGACGCTTTCACATGCAATCTGTGTTATTGTGTGCTTTGCGTAATCCGTATATGTGAACTTCTGATGTATGAACTCATGTTGTGAAGCAGCCTTCGCAGGTGTGGAGCTTTGCAAACAACAAAAAATGGTTGGATTCGAAGCAACTTTATGTCATTCTCTGTAGTCAACACCCAAAGACACAGGGTCAGCTAAGGGTGGAGGGTGGGTGTCCGACCACCCCCACCTTAATGAAAAAACATACACTAGAGCAAACATGAAAGTTGTGGATTTACTATCACGCTAAATCAAGAAATTGCACGCGAAATTATTGCTCTAGGGAGCTGACCTGAGGACTATGCTATGTGTAGGTTCTGTGCCGGTAGATTAGCATTTGGCTTGTGTCCATCAAATGTTTCCATCAATGTTGGATGTTTCCAACTTTGATGGATGTGTTTCCATATGTTTCCATCAAAACATAGAGGGTCCTAGTCCGATGAAGAAGACCTCCGGGTTGACGAAGAGTTCTCACGGGCAGACGCCGAGTACCACGGTCCGGGCCGAAGTGAACGGCCTCTAGGCCGACAGAGGGGCCCCGAGTAGTAGGAAGAGCCCCCGGGCTGACAGAGTGGGTCACGGTCCGGGCCAACGTGAACGGCCTCTAGGCCGACAGAGGGGCCCCGAGTAGTAGGAAGCCCCGAGTAGTAGGAAGGGACCCCGGGCTGACAGAGCGGGTCACGGTCCGGGCCAACGTGAACGGCCTCTAGGCCGACAGAGGGGCCCCGAGTAGTAGGAAGAGCCCCCGGGCTGACAGAGTGGGTCACGGTCCGGGCCAACGTGAACGGCCTCTAGGCCGACAGAGGGGCCCCGAGTAGTAGGAAGAGCCCCCGGGCTGACAGAGTGGGTCACGGTCCGGGCCAACGTGAACGGCCTCTAGGCCGACAGAGGGGCCCCGAGTAGTAGGAAGAGCCCCCGGGCTGACAGAGTGGGTCACGGTCCGGGCCAACGTGAACGGCCTCTAGGCCGACAGAGGGGCCCCGAGTAGTAGGAAGGGACCTCGGGCTGACAGAGTGGGTCACGGTCTGGGCCAATGTGAAGGGCCTCTAGGCCGACAGAGGGGCCCCGAGTAGTAGGAAGAGCCCCCGGGCTGACAGAGCGGGTCACGGTCCGGGCCGACGTGAACGGCCTCTAGGCCGACAGAGGGGCCCCGAGTAGTAGGAAGGGCCCGGGATGATAGAGTGGGTCACGGTCCGGGCCAACGTGAACGGCCTCTAGGCCGACAGAGGGGCCCCGAGTAGTAGGAAGGGCCCCGTGCTGAACGAGTAGGTCTGACGAGTAACAAGGGCCACTGAACCAACGATAAGGGCCCTGCGCCGACGGAAGAGATCACCGAGTCCACCGAGGGGGCCTTGGCCGCTAGAGAGGACTTCGAGCTGATATGAATGATCCCTGGATCCAGAGGGGCACATGGGATTTCTGCAAGAGGACGCATACATTTTCAAGATCCCTTGGTAGACTGAGCCATATTTAAATGGAATGGGCCCCTGGACTGCTCAGAAGCACTCTCCGTTAGCTCAGGGTTTTCTTTACTGGCCGTGCCCTCTCCATGTGGCCGATATCCCTTCCAACGACCCGGACCCCTCATCAGTCCAGAGTTCTTGACATCTACTTGGGACCCTTCGTCGGTCCAGTGTCCCTTCATGTCGGCTCGTGACCCTCCCTGATGACCAGGAATCTTTTCCGGTGGTTAGGGCTCCCTCTGTCGGTTTGGGGTCCTTCGTCGGCTCGTGACCCTCCCTGATGACCAGGAATGTTTTCCGGTGGCTAGGGCCCCCTGTGGCGGTTTGGGGTCCTTCGTCGGTCCAGTGTCCCTTCATGTCGGCTCGTGACCCTCCCTGATGACCAGGAATCTTTTCCGGTGGCTCGGGCCCCCTCTGTCGGTTTGGGGTCCTTCGTCGGCTCAGGGGCCCCTCCGTCACCGCAGGACTCCTCTCCGTTGGCTCAGGGATCCTTTCCACTCACCAGGGCTGTCTTCGTCAGCCCGGGGGCCTTCCACAAACCCGGGGCCCTCGTAAGCCTATCGGCCCTTCACGTTGACGACGGCGGAGGTACTCAGCGTGTGCATCGACTCCCCGAATAATTTCGGTTATCTATGTGGGAAAAAATTAAATCAATAAATGATATCTTATTTCCGAGATAGCAAAATAGAGTGGGTGAAATCCGATATTTTTGGGAGGGGGGATAGAGCCGGTCGGACAAGATTAGCTCGCCCACTCATGAAGGACCAGAACCGCCTCCGTGTGAAATACAAACAGTCACAAATGGTTTTGATCAATTTCCCTTTTTTTGCCTACTGACTTCGACATTGTGGAAATATTAACATTTTCACCTTCTAAAGGAGTATATTTGATCAGTAAAATTTGCTTCAGCTGTTCAGTTTTGAAATCGGCCCAATGGATTCAGCGATGTTAGGGGTGGGTGGGGGGGGCTGTCTGAATTTGCCACTACAGATTTAGGTCTAAGAGAACTTTACCGAATGGAGCTCAAACCCTATCATAAGGAAAACAAAGCAGTGGTATAATCTGATATGAAGTAAAAGCAAGCATGCCGGCCATTTAGACGGGCTTCATCCCATGATCCCCGGGCGTCGTGTCTGATTATAGCGACCTCCCAGGCCCTGGCTTCGGTCCCAAGATTGTGGACATTTGCCACCTCTTGTACAGAAGAATCCGGTTTTCAAATGTGTATTGCGGATGACTACGCATACTGTAGCCGGAGGTAGGTGCTGACGCTGACCGGAGATATTTGGAAGAAATAGTGCAACACCGGTGCGTGCGTGGTCGTTACAACAGCATGTGGGAACAACAGCTTGGCATGCGTTTGGTCTATTTGAAGCAGATGCACGATTCGCAATAGACCGGCACGACGTGGGTCCTGCTGTGAGCGAGTGGATACCTCAATCACAGGCCAGCAATACATCCTGAAATGGATGCCTGGCTTGTACAAATCGACCATCGATGAGTATTTAGAAGGATACGTATTTTCGTAAGTGCTTCTGTGACGCGCTTGGCAGTGATTATTTATATTCTTATATGTATTTATAATCATGCATGCAGATAAATATGTGCATGGACACAAATGTATCATAATGATAGACTGCAGCCAGCTTGGTGTCGGAGTGGACACATCAAATGCGCAAGTCTGCCCATGTCTGCATCTGGCTCGTCAACTGCGGAGTGCTGTCCGGTGCCGACTCAATTCAGAACCTGGAACCAACAACGCACTCGCGCAAATTTATACATTGTTTTTCTGGCTTCATCACATCGATGGGATTTATATTGGGAACGGGAATGAAGGTATCAGACCCAGGAAGGTCTTTAGAAAATAGCACAGCGAACACAAAGAAAATCATCGTGAGAAAACAGGGAAAATCATCGTGAGAAAACAGGGAACAACATAACATTTCAGCCAGGCTGCTAAGCAAACACAAAGGGAGCACAAAACGAAGCCTTGAGTGTACTGTCAGCTTGAGCCAATGCTATTGAGCCATCACTGCTATGCTGCTAACATTGGAGGATGTTTGTAGATAATGCCGGGGAGTTGTCACCTCAGTAAAAGTTAGACTTGTGCCGCAGCTTAACACGCGCACGTCCGGGGGGGGATATCTGCCCCCCCCTGCGGTTTTTCCTGATTTGCCGCCATACTAATCGGGTTAGCAAGGCCAAACCTCGCATGGCTGCTCATTAATCTTTTCCGCATATCCTCAGAAATTTCTGACCCTGGGTCATCTCAAGTCAGGTCACCAGGTCAGGCGAAGTGACCCAACATCCCTCGGAGTCTAGGTGGCATCACTTCCACAATAATTGGGCGATTGATTTTAAACTTATAACACGTCATGATCTCATGAGGGACTGTAATATATATCTCGGTTTTTTCGTAGCATTGACCTGAGGTCAGGTCGCGGCCATGGCTTCCCCCATTATAGGCCTATGGTAAAATATACAAATGTTTCCTGGTTACATATTTTCTCTCGGAATGACCTCACAACGGTTATGGCGTGTAGTTGGAAGCTATTCTCAATGTTACCGCTGACATTTTTGCTCAGTGACCTAACGAAGGTCATCTGAGGTCACCTGAGATCACTAGCACATTTCTGCGCATTATATCGCACTGCATTGAGCTAGAAGGCTGAAATTACCGTCATTGTGCTTGTATCGCCAAGACGTGTCGATTGATACATTACATGACCTCCATAGGCTACCTCATGACCTTGACCTGAGGTCATAATTTCGGAGTTGACCTGACCTTAAATCACACAGCGTATGGTCGATATCACATTTCAAGCGCTGTCGAATAGCATTCGCCGTTTGCTTCTATCTGTTACAGGTCTTGAGATATGTGTCAATATCTGAGGGTCCCACCCGATCTGGTCGAATTTGACCTATGATGACCCAGTGACCTAAATATTGACCGGAGCGAAAGATGACCGAAGTACTTTCGGTAGAGCTTGTCACCAGCTATCCAACGCCGTTTTCCGTTTGTCGCTATCTAGCATAGTTATGGAGAGCTTAGGGGGGGCAGACATCTGCCCCCCCGGACCGGCGAAGATTGCGCGGACCGCCGGACGTGCGAATGTTAACCCTCCCCGTCTTTCCGGTCATTTCCTCACACCCCGTCTCGGGGGTGATACAAACCCCCCCCCCCTCTAATCTCCAAACTAAGCGTCGCACGAAAACGGAAGATGTATTATCGGAAAGCGCTCGACGAGTCGGGCCCGACACTCCCCCCCCCCAATTCTTTTTATCCCTCCCCAAAAAGTGACGTCACTAGGGGGCATAGGTTTTCACGACTTATATCATGTTTTTGGCTCTGGGAGTTCATTTTGGGAAGATTTAAAAAAAAAAAAAAATTATTTGGAATCTGAAAAGGAAGGCGAAATCGACCATGGCCCTAAAAAATCTGTCCACCCAAAAATTAAAATGTAATTTTTTTTTATTTAAAAATGTTGTTTTCAATTTTCTTTAATTTTTATTTTTTCCGGGCCGGCGGGCGGCCCGGCGCAATCGGCTTCACGAAGAAAGGGCTGAAGTACATGAATGAAGTATGGAAACGCTTAGGTTCACCATGACAAAAAGGAAAGTTTTCAGTAGGAAGTAACATACAAAATGACATGAATCGCATGACTGTCATTTGCGTTTATGACAACTTTCCAGTTGAACAAGCTTGGTTCCATTGACCTGTCATGAACTTGACCTGAGTTGACCTCGGTGACCTAGCATGATCTTGAAACAATATAGCAACTACAATATACATCAAAGATGTCGCTGGTATTGCCATGAACACTTCCCTTTTGCCGATATACGGGAAGCGCATCAGCGCCGTTTTTTGTGGTTTGATGCTACGAAATGTTTTGACTTTGACGGCCTCTAACTCGAAAAGGTTTCGGGCGTTGTTTTTTTTTATTATAAGCGACGCGCCGGACATTTATAAGCAGGCACACAAGAAATGGCGTATATCGACCGATATAATCAGGAGTTATTTACCAAAAAAATCGGAGGGCTGGGCGGATTTCGCCCCTCCCCTCAAGTGTGCGTGTAAAAAGAAATGGTGACGTCTCCCACGTGAGGAGTTCGCTGGTGCGTGCTGCATCGCGTTCAGTCGACATATTGCGTCGCATGTGCGCTGGTGCGTGCTGCAAAGCTGGCCCAGCGAGTTCAATTAGTTGTGATAGCCTTGTCATAGGTAGGTTAAATATTTGCGAAGTCTCTCATCCAAAGGTAAAGCACGGTACATGCTTGGTACACGTTTCAGCGGAATCATATTTATTGCGACTCTCTTTGATTTGATTGTATTATGTGTAATAATTTTCTGGCTTATATGTATTGTTTACCAATTTTTATTGGTACCTACTGAATGGAATAGGCACGAAGTGAAGTTCTGCGCACGAAGCCACCCTCCCACATTTCACAACATATCCTTTGCCTTTTTCTGTTTGGCAAAACAGTTCTCTGTCCAATGACATTCAATGACGAATCTGCTTGAATCTGTAGCAAATGTGCAGTTTGAAAAATTGTTCAATTCGTTCAAGAATGCTGAGAAGTGGCTTACAGCCGGGCGAGCCACTAACGTAGATGACATCTGTCACAGTGACGGTGCCCTGATACCATGAAGAAGATGACTCCCTGGAATGAAATGCACATCGGAAAAAGGGAGTCAAATGCCACTTACGCCCGAAAATCAGCGACGCGACTCCCTCAGTGGATGTCATGACTCCCTACAGGACACGCTTCCTGAAATAAACTCCCGTATGGGGAGTCACTTGTCACGCCAAGGTGGCCACTTGAGCAGTCTCAGAAAATAGTTGACACCCATGAGGGGTATCACGACTCCCAATACAGACGTCATTTTGGGAGTCAAGTGTATTTAAAATGTCGTTTTGGGGAGTACTGACTCCCCGTAGGGTGGAACGTATTGACATATTGTGTAACTCCCCTCAGAGAAGTAATTGGTTCAGTGCAGTAGTTAACTACAGATGGGTTCAGCGAAAACAAACCTATATTGGCATTGTTCCCGACAATACGTCCTTTGTAGGTGTGTAGTTATTACTGCCGGTGGCGGTGTTCTCAACAGATTATGTCTTGTTAGGTGTGTAGTTATTACTGCCGAAGGCGGTGTTCTCGACAGATTATCTCTTGTCAGGTGCGTAGATATCACTGTCGAAGGCGGTGTTCTGGCAATATGTCGTTTGTCAGGTATGTAATTATCAGAGGCGGTGCTCGCGATAGTACGCACCTTGTCAGGGGCGCGGTTATTAATGCGGGAGGCGATGTTCTCGGCAGTACGTCCTTTGTCAGATGTGTCGTTATTAATGCCAGAGTGGCGTTCACGATAGTACGTACCTTGCCAGGGGTGTAGTTTTACTAATGCTGGAGGCGATGTTCTCGGCAGTACGTCCCTTGTCAGATGTGTAGTTATTAATGCCAGAGCGGAGTTCACGATAGTACGTACCTTGCCAGGGGTGTAGTTTTATTAATGCTGGAGGCGATGTTCTCGGCAGTACGTCACTTGTCAGATGTGTAGCTGTTACCGCCGGATGAGGTTCATCCTGTGACACTTCCAATTCGCATAAAACGAATGCATGTTCGTAATCTCAAGACAAAGCATATGCTTATTCTTTCCCCCAGGCCCTCTGTCAGCTATTTGTCTCCGTCGGTAGTAATAAGCGTTCAAATCTCCTATAGCGAGATATTCTTTCGTCACTTCATATGGGAATAATGTACCAAACATGTATTCTTCACCGCACGATACAGATATCGCAGCACCACACATTATACATATCGCAGCACCGCACGATACAGGTAAACACCGCACAGTGAAAATATAGCAGCATCGCACGGTGCAGATATCGCAGCACCGCACGGTACAGATATCGCAGCACTGCACGGTGCGATATCGCAGCACCGCATGGTGCAGATATCGCAGCACTGCACGGTGCAGATATCGCAGCACCGCATGGTGCAGATATAGCAGCACCGCATGGTGCAGATATCGCAGCACTGCACGGTACAGATATCGCAGCACTGCACGGTGCAGATATAGCAGCACCACATGGTGCAGATATCGCAGCACCGCACGGTGCAGATATCGCAGCACCGCACGGTGCAGATATTGCAGCACCGCATGGTGCAGATATCGCAGCACCGCATGGTGCAGATATCGCAGTACCGTATGGTGCAGATATCGCAGCACTGCATGGTGCAGATATCGCAGCACCGCATGGTGCAGATATCGCAGTACCGTATGGCAGATATCGCACGCACGGTGCAGATATCGCAGCACCGCATGGTGCAGATATCGCAGTACCGTATGGTGCAGATATCGCAGCACCGCATGGTGCAGATATCGCAGCACCGCATGGTGCAGATATAGCAGCACCATACGATACAGATATCGCAGCATTGCATGCACAGGAAATGGGTGGCACTGGCATTTCGCGAGACTTACTTTTAGCACAGATACGCCGTGTTCTCGTTTTCGCATTTGGCATCTGAAGTTTCCGCCTCTGCATCGGTTAGAGTGAAGACACGTCATGCCAAAAGACGGTTATCATCTGACATCAGTGCGGGCGTTGTCTGCTGAAGTGACCACTGGCAGTCGGCTAATATCGTCGCATATAAACTGTAGCCTGTGGCCTGTGGCCCGTGGCCTGTGGTCCTGTAACACTACCACAACACTATGCACAAGCAAGATGCACAACCCTGGAAGAAAGACAATATGACATGTCACACAAGCTTTGGTAACGGGTATGTTATTTTTAGGGATATTTACAGACAGGAACATTCACATATATATCTTATCACTCAGACACTTTCACATATATATTTCATCCTCACACTAGTTGAAAGCTACACTACGCTGATCTTGGAAATTCGAAAAACCGAAGTAGACATCCAACAGTTGCGACATATGGGCATTTCTCTGCGCCTTTTTATCTGACGTTGTGCTTCAGGTCGAACAAATCAATATCGGGGTTTAAGCGGTCATCAGGTCCTCGCCGTAGTTTTCAAACTCTAGTCGTGAAACAAATTCGACTTGGTTCTTCAATATAGGTGAGCTGGTAGCTGAAGACTTATTCTGACACAATGACGGAAAGGGCAAGGTTACCCTTCGGATCAGGGTTAAGTACTTGCACGAATATGATCTAACGTTAAAACTTACAATTTTAAAAGCAGATTATGCCCAGGATAAGGTGATGAGTGTCACCAAAACAGATTGCATTACTTCCCGTTCTTTGGATATTTGGAGAAATTCAAAAGCTCTCTTCTCTTTTCGAAATTTGCTGAAACTTTCTACAAAAGACACGAATTGTCTGATCATATTTTGGGACCTAATCGCATTAGCAATGAGATCATGGTGCAAAACTACCCTGGCTTCACTTCTTTTGCTTCACAATAGGCCATATTTTAGCCTCCAGAGACACCCAACAAATGTAATCGTGGGACGCCTCGTATCATACGTCAGTGACAAGACATAATATCGACGTGGACCTCAGGACACAATCAGAGAAAACAAGCTGGGTTACGTATATGCGAACAAAAGTTGCGTCACGTTCATGAGAACACAAGTAGCGTCACGTACATTACGCTATTTTTTTTGTCGCACGTTAATTATTCACAAAACGTCAACAGAAAATCGTCCAGCTGACACTCAGAGATTTACCCTTTCCCCAATAATTTGTGTCTTTATTCATATCATACGTCCGACCGAATCTTTAACGAATCATACGTTGAAAATGTGTTGATGCGCATCGAAAAGCGGCATTGTGACGAGTCCGTGAGCTGAAGCTGACCTGCCCCAGTTCCGAGATCTGAGCATGCATAGAACTCGATGTTATAACACAATGCGCGCTAATCAGTTGGCGGAAGGTCTGCCAAAAGTGAAAACAATATTTTCAGAGACTTCAGTGGTTGCCTTAGATATACTTGACGAGGGTCATATTGAATCGCAGCGTTGCCAGGATTACCAGTGAATTCCGGCGACGCATCAAGCATTTGCTGTCGCTTATTGTGCATTCCGCACAGTGGAATGTTTTTTGTTTCATGTTGACGGAAAATCAGACAGAGCGAACACAAAACACACGGGTCTGTCGTCGGCGGCCCGGCCCGCCCACCGAGCCGTCTCAGGCGATCCGCTCGTGATGACGTCATCACCACACGGGTCTGTCGTCAGCGGCTCGGCCCGCCCACCGAGCCGTCTCAGGCGATCCGCTCGTGATGACGTCATCACCACACGGGTCTGTCGTCAGCGGCTCGGCCCGCTCACCGAGCCACCTCGGGCGATCCGTCCGTGATGACGTCACCACCACACCGTGACGTGGCCGGTTTCAGGCCGACGTCGACTGATGTCGTCGCTTCGGGTGCCCGCGCACCGCTGCTTGTGCCCACGTGCGAGGTCAGACGAGGCGTCTGACATCTGGTGGTGAACGCCGACAGCTCGGCCTCTGCGCACCTGCACTGACCGCGAACAGCACACCGATCTGACCTTGCGAGCTCACGTTTGGTCCCTCACCGCTGACGACGCCCTGCTGCGCATCCTTGCGCTGCTCTTGTCCGCACGGCGGTGGACCCGTCCACATTTGCCTGGCTGCCGTGTCCGACGTCGGCTCGCCGTGTCCGGCCACGTGGTTGGTGTGACGTCATCAGTGGCAGTGTGCCGACGTGAGGTGGTGGCTACACGTTGGTTTCGGCGTCGGTCGGGTGCGCTGACCGCTGTCCCGTCAGCGGCCGCCGCGACTCGTACCGACGACACTTGCCAGAGGTGGTGAGGGTCATCGTGCAGTTGGAGCGCCGATCCAGCCTGCAACCAATCAGAGACAGACACCAAATGTCGGCATCAGTCATGTAGGTATGCGAACATACATGCATACACACACACGTAAATATACACACACACACACACACACACACACACACACACACAAAAAAAATATATATATATATATATATATATATATATATATTTCATTGAAAATCACGGCAACTCGTGCGTTTACCTTTTTCTTTTGGATCAACTCATTTTATCTGATTTCATCCTTATGTTCTGAATTGTCATTGTGTATTCAGCCGCAATACCAGGAAAAAAGCATTTATCATCGATGTAGTCTCTGTTCGTATGCTATAGCATTACATGACACCACGATTCGTCCATGCAACATATATTTTGTTTTAAGCGTAACGCTACACCTATTTCATCAGTGCCGTCAACTATCTAAACATTCAATTCCCATTCAATATCCAGCAGCAGTGTTGCAATTTTCACCCTCGCTTCAAAATGCGACACGTACACACATCCACGCACACACACGCACACACGGTTCACGAACACATTACACCTAACGACATAATATAAGTTGGTGCGTTCTTTTACGCACATATAGTTTAAGCCTGGTGGAAGAAGGGGACCATCATGCAGACAGAGGTTTTATATTGCATTGATCTGTCCATTGATGACAGGGTCCCTCTGTCATGTGTATTTGGTTTCTAGCGCCAATATGCATCTTTTGTGGAGTGCCAATATAGTAATGCTGCCTACAAAAAGTTTGCGTGTCAGAGGTGTGTCGAGTGTTGTTTCAGTGTGATGTCGTGGACCTCCGTGTTGGAGGTGCATAGTGAGTCTGCCTGATGGAGTTGTGGTGGTGTTGCCGATATGTGCACTATTTTGTAGGAATTCAAAGTTTCTTTGGTTACAGTCGTACTGAAACACGCTGGTGTGCCTGAGTAGCACTGTGCAATGAGTGATGCTGTTCCTCAGGAGAAGAGAGGATGCGGATGGACGCCGGCAGTAGATGTGTAGCTGTAGAGTTGCGTATGTGTCGGAAGTTGCACAGTTCCGTCGGATATTACTTCTGAAGACCCCTCGTCAGTTTTGCACGTTGGAGACATCTGGTGTTTGTAGTAGAGTTTGATGTGTGTGTGTGTGGTGTTGTTGTGGTTTGCTACATGTGTTTATGATGTTGTGGTTTGTTATGTGCTCGTCGATCGTCTCAATTGGATAGTCGTTATTGACCAATATCTGACCAGAGGTCGTTATCGTTATTGACCAGAAGTCAGAGTCCAGGCGAGCCCACGTGGAGCAGGGTTCGATTACGCTCGGTACATACGCTCAAATTAGCAATGTTTTGCATTGTATGAACAGTGGTTATGTCCATTTAAGCACAGACCCTGGCATGCCTTTTTCCGCTGTACGACATTGTGAAAACGGCCTGTCTCCGCTTCAATGTAAACATTCCAAAAGTCCACGCCATGTTCCATCCCATGGTCAATAGTGGAGGATGGGCCAGATACATCCTCTAGATTAGTTCTGATAGGCATGATAGCGTCAGCAACTACAGCGTCTACAAATATGTCGTCTACATAGCGACAGTACATGTGTGGCCTATTGTGTACCTGGATGAATGCCATTTCCTGAGCACTGGCCTTACAAGCCTGAACAAAGAGGGATCCGAGAGGCGACCCCACAGCAACCCCATTGGTTTGGCAACACATCCTTCCCTGGGGAACCGGAAGGGGCCTGAATGGTACAGTTGGTCACGGAAGTATCTTCCAGTATACCTTTAATATGACTGGCCACTAGAAACGTAGGCTGTGCCGCTTCACAAGTATTGGCAGGAAATACTGCGTCGCGTCACAATTGGGCAATACGTGGCAATCTACCAGGTTGCCCTCAGGCCAGTGTCCAAGACGGGAATTAGTGTTTGCGGTCGTCACGTGACCATTTGCCATGCAGCCATGGGGTGAGAGATACGGGTCTATGGTGTACCTGCCTTGCATGCCTCAGTCGGACAAACAACGTTGGCAGCTCAGTTAGCAGGGTACCGCTGGACTCTGTTGACAAGCAATTGCTCGCTATGGATTTCAGAATTCGGCAACGCAAAATGAGTTGCAAAGGCTGCAAGGAGTTCGGTTGCAAAGGGCTTAGCGAAACGGTAGGAGAGGTTTATGATATCAATGAAGCATTCTCATGTCCGAAAATAAAGATAGAATTTCCAACTTTTCTACTTGCTTGCTTAATTCCGACTGATTGACAAATATATTAATTGCTTGTCGAAATTACACCTGTTTCATTGAGGATCCTAGGTCGTTGGACATATGTCATATGTAGTATGGTATATATCATTATATTATTGTATACATTGTGCACTGTGTGGCAAGAGAGACATTCAGATTTCTGAGCAGCTAACATATTTCTTGAAACGGATGGATACCATCTAGCTTATTTTACAATCAGTGGCTTTTAGTTTGTATGGCTTCAGCACGAAATGCAACCGGCCCAGCTGTTATTCTTTGCGCGAAACCACATGGTTTAAAGTTAATATAAACCTTAATATAAACATCTTATTTCAAGATAGAGTAGCATTTCAATCAGACTTTTTTTTATCTGGGATTGCGGCATGGGCAGCAAAAATAACGCCCCATGGGCGTAGTGGAATACACTTTCTAGGACGAAGGTTATGCTAAAATGTCCTGCCCACCACGAAGTCGATAGTGAGAAGTTCAGTGCGACCGGCATTTCCGGAATTTATATTGGGCCAAAGCTGAACCGACTTGAATGCCGTACTTCCGAGAAATGTCGGGAACAATGACAAACTAATTTGCATAAACCGGAATCGTTTGCCAGAACAAATGGCATTAACGGTGTGTGTGTGTGTGCAGGGGTGCGTATGTATGTATGTGTGTGTGCGATGTGTACGTATTGCATTTTGTAGCAAGTGTGAAAAGTGTAACACTGCTGCTGTTTATCGCACGATAATTACGTGATATATAAAGCACTGTTGACGGCACTGATGAAACAGGTGTAGCGTTACGCTAAAAAATGCTTGTTGGATGGACGAAACGTTGTGTCATGTAATGCTATAGCGAATGAACAGACACTACATCTATGATAATGCGGTTGGTTTGCTGGTATTATGGCTGAAGGTGAATTTTGGAGAAGTACTACTTAACCACAATCCGGAACATAGACACGTGATCGGAAAAACAGAGTCGACGCAAAAGAAAAAGGCATATCCACAAGGTGCCGTGATTTTCAATCACACCCATGTTACTACCAATCTGCTTCCAAAAATATTGTGCCTGGCGAACTGCAATATACTGCATGTGCCTGGCGAACTGGCAACTGGATATCAAAATGCCCACCAAGTCTCGGTGGACTGAGTTCGCTGTTTCCGACACATCCGGTAATAGTACAGGCTCCTATGTCATGCACGCCGTCAGGTCGGAGAATGGACATCGACCTATCTCAGTATCAGATGAAAATATAGCACTTTTGACGTGATCCGCAGACAGGAAATGGAGAGGAATACATACATATATATTGAACGGATGTGTACGTTTTTAGGGAAAAACCGAAGTGAGATTTTTGCTTTGAAGGATAAGATATCGAACTTTATGTATATATATATATATGCATATATAGATATATACATATATATATATATATATATATATATATATATATATATATATATATATTATATATATGTATATATAGATATATATATACATATATATATATATATATATATATATATATATATGTATATATATATATATATATATATATATATATATATATATATATATATATATATGTATATATATACCGGTTCCGAATCGCTTCCTAGGTTGTTGTGCCCGAGAAGCAGTGTCGTGGTCCACATAAACAAGACACTGCACCGATTGGAATCTGGGAGGTTGGTCTTCCAGAATGCGAAATGTAACTGTCCTAGCTGAAGTAATATCTATTGGTGGTTCAACGTTATTCTGATCGATCCTGGAACGAGTGAGGTACATCACAAGGGATAACTTTTCGGTATGCTAAGTAGGCCCTCTTTTGCGATAAACTTCATGGAATCCACCTTCTTCATTCATATATTATTCAGGGGATGTGCTAAATTAGGACATCCCAATTAGGATTCCAGAACAATCTGGACTAGGATAATTAGAGCTCCTCATTCTGGAGCAGTATGTATGAATATGGTAGCCAAATTCCCGTTCGTCATGAGTCCATATTTTAGTCAATACATGTATATTGTTATACAGCTTTCGACGTACACAAAATATGTACCGAGTCATTGACAAATTAAGCTGCACTGGTATGTAATAATTGGTTGATTGTTCGCTCCTATTAATATAATAATATCAGAAATTGAGGAGAAAAAAATTCGATTATGGTTCAATGTCAACCTCTCGTACGGTGGAAGCACTTATCATATGGAGATGCCGTCCACCTCACTTACCCAGTGGCAGCTTATACGTCACGATTGCACCCGCGCTATTCTGGAATATTAGAATGGCAATAGTTGCAGGCAGCATTTACATTGAGTTTTCACTCGTGATCGACAGCAAAGTAAGAACTGCGCAGTGTTTGTCGAAATAAAGAATACAGAGGTCGGTGAACAAGTTGGTGTTGCATATTCTCACGTTTCTCAAGGCTTAGCAGCGTGGGAATACACTGCCAGTATACAGCCTTGTTTATTTGAATGCAATTGTTTCCTCGTCTTATTTCTGAATGTGGTGATTTAATACTCTTATTCCACCATATAAGCCGAAGGAAGAATTTGCATCAACTAGATAAACCACAAGCCCGTTCATTCCGTTTACAAGTGATACCATTCCGTTTACCAGTGATACCATTCCGTTTACCAGTGATACCATTCCGTTTACCAGTGATACCATTCCGTTTACCAGTGATACCATTCCGTTTACCAGTTATACCATTTGTTGCCAGTATGTCCTGTGTGTCCGCCTGATTTACTTGCGAATTGGGAATTGGGAATAATTATTCACACGTAATGATCTGCATTTAAGAGGCTACTTATGAATTGTACATGCCTTTTATCCAGTAATTTGCTGAAGCAAGTGAAGTGATGCTGAAGAAAATGTCAGTTGCTGACAAACGCAAAGACTTCTATTGATTTGGAGGAGCCTGAGCTGAGCCGATATGCGCACAACCTTCCCGATTATTTCGGATTTTGAAATGCTCCCATACAGACTTGTGCTCGACTCGAGTTGAATCGAGAATCGACTCATGAATCAATCGTTTTTGGATGAGTCGTGAGTTGAATCGATTCTTTTCCCAAAAACATATCTTGAGTCGCGAGTTGAATCACATCTTTCTTTTTTTAAATGAGTTGAATCGCGAGTCAATCATTTGAATCACAAGGAGTCATTTGAGTCTTGCGACTCAAATGCAAGTCATGAACAAATGATATAAAGCATGTATCTTTGGAAATAGTATGCCATGACACAAGGTAGGGAGTAAAAACACAGTATAATTATTAATGCTTAGCATTACAATTGTCAACTTATCAGCTGCCAGTGAGTAAAGAATGAGGTGTGCTTAAGTTGTTTACAAAAACGGATAACAATAACTACAAAAAAGTATTAATGCTAAGCTTGGTATTCACAATCAGTATCATGCATGAGTCAATTCTAGTGCCAGAAACACAACACAGAAATGGGATGTGATTGTGAAAAATAATTGGGAACTGAAACGACCATGCACATTTTTTTGGGAACAGGCATTTACACTGAATAAATTGCGTCGGTTTGTGTGACAAATAACAAACCCAAGTTACCTTTACAAGAAGGTAGATCAAAATTTTCCTTCAAGCCCGCATGACGTCATTCGAAGTTGACGTCAATTCTAGTGCCAGAAACACAACACAGAAATGGGATGCGATTGTGAAAAATAATAGGGAACTGAAACGACCATGCACTTATTTTTGGAACAGGCATTTGCAGTGAATAAATTGCGTCGGTTTGTGTGACAAATAACAAACCCAAGTTACCTTTACAAGAAGGTAGATCAAAATTTTCCTTCAAGCCCGCATGACGTCATTCGAAGTTTAAAAAAAAATATGGTAGAAATTTGGTTGCAGAACTTTTCTCAAATCATACGCAATGGTCACTTTAATTTGCTTCCTAGGAAATATATTCGTATTCCGCTCACCAGGTGAGTTATAATCTTTTCCCATTCTTTCCAGTGAGCATTTGTTCCGACACATTTTATTATCATGCATAGACAAGGTCGGATTTGTGCATGGTAATCCGGCGTTTCGAGAGGAATATTTTGTAGTCATCCAATATGGAAAATATTTTTATTCAAACCTTATGCATGGTAACTCAACTTGCACCCATTTCAATGAATTTTGAGCACTTTTCCTTCATCACAGCAGTTCGTTGTCAAAAGTTAATAACTTAGGAACTTCAACTTCCAGATGAAAAAACAACAAATAATTTTCTGGAAAGGATAATGTTCAGGATCCCCAAAATATAGGATCAGCCTATTTTTCCAAACATTTACCTACCTACCTACATTGACATACAGCAGTTGTTGAAAACAGTTTTTCCAGGCCAGCTAGACCCAGGGCATGATGCATTCTTCCTTGGTGAATATTGCATGGATTGTTAATGATACATGCATAATTGAACATTTATGTACAGCACCATTGTGATCTAGGAATGCCCTCCTGAAACTTGCAACTCAACTGAAACTCTCCTGCCAATGGGAGAAGAAGCTATGGAGCACTTAGCGCCCCCTTGACTGTCCTTTCTTCCGCTCTTGAACGAGGGTGACAACTTGAACATGTAAAATGGATGGTAGAGGGAGCCTACCAATATCAGGAACAAGCCCTTTATTTTGGAGGCACTTGATGGTGAGCCTGCCGGAAATGGCACATTCCTGGGCAGGACGATTATTACTGGGTCATTTAGGATACCCTTTGATGAAGCTAAAGAATAGGTCTTTCAATTAGAATACGTCAAAGTACCCTATATTGCCATAAAATATGCAAGATAGCATAGAGAAAGTCGGTAAAATTGGGTGTAAACCAATGGTGAAGGGAAACCTTCAAGCCTGCTACCAAACAAACTTCGTGGGGGCAACAGACCAACGCAATCATATTCTGTGCAGATATCTATTGCAGTGCAGAACCTGGGTGCCATGTTGCAGTTAGGTGATGTGTGTCAGGTATATGATTCAGGTTGTGTGTGCATCATGCTGATGGGGATTGAGGTATTATGCACTCATTGCTTTGCATATGCATTGACAACCATTCATCTCGTTAATCTGTTTGAGTCAATTACTTTATGCACATGCACGTTCATTTATCTGTATATTTGTGCTATATATATCAACCATTACAGTGCATGACGAATGATAAATAATGTGAGGTGAAAACAAAGTTATAGCGAAAATAATATATCCAACAGATGTTTCGATGTTGGAGCATCTTCGTTAGTGTGAATAAATACTGAATCCCTTCTTTAATTAGATAGATGAAGATGAGTTGACATCAAACTGTCTGTCAAATAAATTAGTTTTGCTAGAACTTTGTTTTCACCTCACATTATATATATATATATATATATATATATAAATATATATATACATATATATTATATTTTATATATATATATATATATATATATATATATATATATATTATATGTATATATATATATATATATAAAATAGTGTGTGAGCAGTGCACACAAAATCATATGGCTTATGAGTCTGATACCATTGAGTCGGATCTGAATCGATTCAAATTTATGTTTGAGTCGTGAGTTGAATCGGATCTCTGTAGCTCCGAGTCTAAATTGAGTCGAATCAAATAATTTTGACCTGCTGTGAATCATGAGTTGAATCGGATCTCAAGATATATGAGTCAAATGTGAGCCGATTAAAAAAATTTGAGTCGAGCACAAGTCTGCTCCCATACAGGTCAGGCCCTTCAATGTTCCATGCAGAAGTGGAGATCCCACGAGGGGGTTGTGGTTGGGGAAGGGTGAGGAACCCCATGAAATCGGGATCGGCTGCTCCAGCGGTGGGGTGGGGGTGGGGGGGGTGGGGGTCAAGGGGTCTAGAAGCTGGTTCATTGCGCAATATGTTATGACAAAAAATAAACAGCAATGCAACGTCGATGGTGTGTAGGTACTTGGTAGCTTTGATGTCTGAATGCTATTCATGCACAAGACAATAATACCACAGGTATAAATTATCAATTTTAATCGCATTGTAAACTTGTTTGAAATGTTATATTCACCTTTTTCACCTGGTTTTGCACCGCACCTGTGTATGCTTATGTCTTTAACCTTCGTAGACAGCTTTCAATTGGGAAATAATGAAACCTTTCAGACGTCGCGCAATGACCACGACAAGCGATCACCACATTCGACTATCGTCGTCCACCACATTCGATCGCATAGCAGATGAAGTTGATTTCGGACATGCATGTCAATGACCAAAGAGCGACTTCTGGCTTGCTGATCTGCCACACACTTAAGTTAACTGGTTAACGGTTGTAGACTGTGGTCAAACCAATTCTGGCGCAAACCACACAAACTTACGCTACGTTTTCTTAGCCATGTCCAAGGTAGTTTGAGCACTGGCCATGTCCAAGCGTGCATGCACCGGGTGCCCATCAGTGTTGTATCATTAGTCTGTCTTCACTTGTATCTATAATGTTTCCAGGCGGATATCTGCTTCCTTAGTTGGTAACATTGTCTTCCTTAGTTGGTAACATTTTCTTCCTTAGTTCGTAGCATTTTCTTCCTTAGTTGGTAACATGAACGTGAAGCGGAGACAGCCAACTCTGGAATATTTTTAGAGAAAACAATTCATGGATGACCTTAAATTGTCTTTAATTTGCCTTCAAGCTTGATAGTTTTGAACGGAAAAGATGCCTTCTAGCTTAAAATATCCTCCCACATGTCTGACCCTGTGGTATATTTTAGTGCACACTACATCGATATATGTTGCACAGTTTCTTGTTAGCTCACCTGGTACAAAAAAACCAACAGGGTCAAAATGTGCACAACAAAAACTTCAGAATGTCAGTTTGTTTAAAACAAAAGTTAACCTTTCGCCTCACTTGGTAGGTCAACCATTGACCTGACCACGTCGAGCTTGGTTTCAATCTCGAGATCTTGTGACAAGTTATTAGCTGGGTTTTTTCCCAACCCTCTGTGTCTGTAATTGCGAGGAGGTCGCATCATCCCTCTGCACGTTCTCAGGTGCATAGATGGTGAAAATGAGACACAAAAGCTGACCATGGCTCTCAAAACAGTGTGTTATCCACGACGTTAAGTGGCACAAATTTGATGTATCACCAAACAAACTGACCTAAATAAGAGGATAATTGGCTTGAGTGGGCTAGTGGCTGGAAGTCCCTGGGTGTTCTGTTCGCTAACTGGCACCTCCATCAGCCCTTGCCAGGAGAAGGACAGGTATGTGGGTAGTGGGGCCTCCCAGGCGTTCGTTTGTTTATTGGGTGTTTCACGACGCACTTTATCCACGATCACGGCTAATGGCGCCGCCCGCACTGTTTCGCCGGTGGGCCGCGGGATTGGTAAATGTCCCGAGTGGTGCGAGTGTCGAACCCGGGACCTTTCGTATCCAGAGCTCAACATCTTAACTACTCGGCCATCCCTGCCCCTCTCCCAGGCGTTCCGGTGTGGCGCGTTGTGCCGAATTTTGCAACATTCTTGAAATGAATTTGAATGCTAAAGTTCAGGACCTATTAACGAAGTGGGCTGAAATCTGATTTTTGTCGGTGTGGGTCAACAGGAATGTAGTCGGACTGCCCCAAGCCTGGCACTTACCAGCGCTGAACCTGGAACCCCTTATAATCTGGAGATATATCCACCTCTGGTTCCATTTCCCAACTTTTAGGCAAGTACCCCTGCCCTCCCCGTCCCTTATTGTTTTCAAAGATTCCTCCTTAGATGCTGAAGCTTCTCTAACTAGGGTTCTTACTTACACCTGCTGCTGGCCCACTCCACGACAAAACATCATGGGCATAACTCCAAATATTTTATATTTGGATGAAAATATTGTTTTGGGGTTATCTGATGCGCCGAATTCTGCTGTGCCATTTTAAGACAGATCAGGTCAACGGTCAAGGAGTTATGGCCCCAGGCATTTCTGAGATGTCACCAAACAAGAGTGCTTTTGAGGTCCTTAATACAATGACAAACAAGACGAATTAGCAAAAGTATATATCGATCAACTCACCATAATCCACTGAATCCTTTGGCTATTTCGGAATGTTCGTTTACGGGCCATTTGAAATCGTGAAATCGTAACATAAGGTCACGTGACCTACTTTAACTATCGGGGCAGTTGCAATGTGATTGATAAAACTGCAGAAATAAAGTTCGATATCTTATCCTTCAAAGCAGAAAATACAAAAAAAAAGTTTCTCCCTAAAAATCTACACATCCGTTCCAAAAAGGCATGCAGGGTTGCTTTTTGCACTAGTTTATCGTGGCCTGTTTTAATATTTGTTCAGAACAGTATATTACTAAAAATACAAGCCTTCTGATGTTCGTGGCACGTGATTGGATGAGAATGTTAGTCATCTGATCTTGAATGTTGTGTTGCGCAAGTGTTCTAACTCGTTGTGAGGTCAAGGGTTAAACAAATGGCAGAAATGTCTCTGAATTGTGGTAGGTGGCCCATTCCACGACAAATCGACAAGTGGAGAGACCAAATTACACTCTATATCTCGATGAAAAGATCTATGTAGGGTTAGTTTGTTTCTATAATCCAGCTGTGCGATTTTGGAGAAGATCGGAGCAAGGGTTAAGGAATTATAGCATCGGACACTTTTGGGAGGTCACCCAAGGCTATAGAACACCAGGTGAACGCCCCTTCCCAAAGGGACGCTAAGGACCATCAATTATATAAACTGAGCCGACCAATCAGCGTTTGACGACCCGCCGATCGTGGCAATATAAAGGCTGTAGGAAAAATTGTGGAAGCTATTATTCATATGTTATTCCATTTTTCGTGCTAATTTTCTACAAAGACATTCGGCTACTTTAGTCTTGATCTTTAATACTACTTTATCACAATGTCATCGCGACAGGAAACAAATTGGTATTTGGTGAATGTCACCGGTTTCGCCGCACTAAAGACAAAATGTGTTTGTTTACCATTGTCACGACCGACGGAGGTCGTCAGACGCATTGGTCGGCTCAAGCGTCCCCCTTTTTATTGGACTACAATGCTGGAGCGCACCCCCTGAGGTCACCGAAGTACTTGGAGACCTGGAAATCAATGAAGAGTAACACGAATTGCACGAAGCTATATATCGCTGAACTCGTCATTATCCACTGCATCTGGTGTCAATTTCTAAATGTTTGTTCACGCGTTTTTTGAAATCGTGAGATTGTGACATAAGATAACATGACCTGGTTTGACCTTCGAAACAGTCGCAAAGCTATTTTGGAAGTTCAAAAGCGACTAAGGATGATTTGTGAGAGGCTAGACTGTCACTTTTAAGGAGAAAAGTAATATAAATGTTTTCACCTGATGCAATATATATCTACCTCAATATCAGCATATCACAAATGTACGATCATATATCACCGACAACACTGAAGGGTTTTTATCACCGCCAATCACTGTAATATCAACCTTCTGGCTATTCAAACTCGCATTATGGAACCGAAAAGATGAACCTCATTGACTGAGTAATCGTATTCATCTTGAACTGCTTGATCAAATTTTTGGCGCGGGCGTATCCATTGACATATGCTGAGGCTGAAATGAATCGTCTACATCGGTGTAATAAATTAATGTAACAAAATTACGCAATGCAATGCAATACCATAATGCGCTGCAGTCCAGTATTATAATGCAATGCACTGTAATGACCTACAGATCTGCAGATCATCCCGTACCTTGTCAGAATCCCAGTTCAGACTGATGATATGTCACTGCGATAATACTGATCAACACAATCGGTATCAGCGCGCACACTAACACGTCCCACTTCACCCAACTACCATTAACACACGCCCCACATCGGTAGGCAGTTCATGACCTATTACGGCGCTGTGGGTCACCGATGCGAACTTGTGGTGCCCATGTGTTCCCTCCACCGTGAGCTTTCTAGAGCTTTCTAGAAAGCACTCCACCTCACCGAGTGCTTTCTAGAAGCACTCGGTGAGGTGGGTCGTGACGTCCATTGCCTCCAGCTTTGATGCAAATATGAATTTGATGCAGCTGGCTAGCTTGTGCGACAGATACTCAAACATGTCGTCCGCCGCCAGTATCAGGTTGTTAAGCGGGCGCTTGAGGCTCTCTTGAGCCACGGCACGCTTGGCTGTGCCCCCGATGCTGTCGCAAGCGCCCCTGCCATGAGATGTGACATAAAAGCATCTCACATGATACCCCAATATATGTCTGATGGTGACACACATTGACGAAGTCATGCTTATTCGCATACTGCCGTCTGAGACTTATTTTTTTAAGGTCAGGTACTGCGGTCTGAGTATCTTGGGATAAGCCGTTGCAGGAACGTATGCACCATGTCGGTGTTGTGCTTTGTGCCGTCAGAGATACAGCAGTAGCTCTGATGGCACAGTACCTCGCCCTCACGCCAGTACACTACAAGCGGGTGCACGGTACACTGGGACGAAACCCAGCGGAAGCCTTGATCTGCATCCTGCACAACAAATGAATAATTTTCGGCGAAATCGTACCAGACAATCACTTCGCCCTCCTTGGCAGTAGCCTTTGTGTATGTGAAGTGCTGACCTTGTTTGTCAGCCACAAAGTGGTGTTTGATCTGCTTCACGGTCTGCTGGCTCAAATATCGCATGCTTGCCTCTTTGGTCTAGACTACTTCTGCGAGTGCACAGCGATGCGTGCTCATCCACTGTTTGTACTTAATCTCATTATCCATGTCATCATCTGGGGATAAATCACCTTCACTCTTCTCCTGATCTGTCCGCCAAGATAATCCTCAGACAGTTCATCACCTCGTCTTTACCAGGGCAGTCCTCACAGTTGTGCACCATGCAATCACGGTTTTCTGTGCCACATGCAGCGTGATCGAGGAGGTTACGCTATTTGAGACCGGAGAGCGGACAGGCCGAGGGCGGATATGAACAGTCTCGGGTTTTGATAATAAGTACACATGCACACCAAGTGCGTCCCACTGCTACCTGTCAAGACGCAATGCTTCAGAAGAAGGCCAGAACAGGTTAAGAAGCCGGTGCGAGGGTTTTCAGTGTTCTGCTTGTATAGATTATATGTCTCACACACATTTCCCAAAGTAAGCCTTTTCTAATCTCCTCCTGTGGTTCCATCAACATGTCGCACACGGTCGGTCTTGCCGAGACACATCCGGCCAATCTGGTCAGACTCAGAAAATAGCTTTACTTTCACCTTGACTGCGTCCGACACCCTCAGAAATTTCCTCGCTGCACAGGCAGTACGTTCAGCGAGAGTGAGCAGCAAGCACTGGGCACCCAAGCACGGTGACATCCCTTGTTTGTGCCCTTCTTGATATTTCACTACATTCGCATATTTTTATTTTCGCGAGGAAATAAACGGTTGCGCGAATGGTTTCTGGGTTATCGGGAGGTGATTGCTATATTGTGGATGTTTGTCTCCCCATGGTAAGGTATAACTCATAAATCATCTACTACCACAATTTGGAGATATTTCTGCCATATTGTTTAACCCTTCACCTCACGAATTAGAACGCTTGTGCAACACAACATTCAAGATTAAATGACTTTATTATCATGATCAATTATTATTATCATCCCAGCACGTGCCTCGAACGTCAAAAGCCTTGTATTTCAATAATATACCGTTCTAAATACATATTCATACAGGCCACGATAAACTATCGCAAAATCAACCATGCATGTCTAATTTTGAACGAATATGTAGAAATTTAGGAGCAAAACCCATTTTTTAAATTTTTTTACTTCGAAAGATAAGATATCGAACTTCATTTTTGCACTTTTCAAATCGCATTGTGACTGTCCCGAAAGGTCAAATAGGTCACATGACCTTAGGTCATGATGTCACGATTTTAATTATTCCGTAAACGAAAGTTTCGAAGCAGCCAAAAAATGCCGTGATTGATTATGAGTTCACCGATGTATACTTTTGTAAAATTCAGATTGGTTTGCATTGAGTCAAAGATCTCAAAAGACACCCTTGTTAGGTGACATCTCAAAAATCCTCGAGGCTATAGCTCCTTGACCGTTGACCTGATCTTTCTCAAAATTGCATAGCTGGATTTGGCGCGACAGATATTTTCATCAAAATATAGAATATTGGGTGTTATTTTGGCCCTGTCGCTTGTCGATTTGTCGTGGAATGGACCTGCTGCGGAATGCTGCACCTGCATGCATATACTATTTGTCATTTACTGCTTAATGCATTTTGAGAAACGAACCTATATGGAGAATTATAATCTAGTCAACCAATGATTCACCGCGTCGAACAATAAACCTCCTGCGCTATGACTCACTGAAATGGAAAGTCACGTTTTGTGCTTCGGGAATTGATCAATAAACTTAGCATTTCCATGAAAATATATCACACCACACTGTGTGGTGTTGCTCAATATGCAACTTATCTAGTGTGATAATTGAACCATGAAAGACAACACCAGCGTCGATCAAGGGCAAACTACAAATTTTGGCTCCCAGTCATTTTTTTGCGGTATGCAGCACCATACTCCGTGATAATGGAAGTTATCTGAGGAAGACATCGCTGCCAAACATATCTGACTTTACTCGCAAAATGGAGATACCAGCAGTTAGCTACCTGACCCTGCGGAGGCTGATCCTGGATCATCATCAGAAAGCAGAGCGGCGGCGGGAAGAACTGCTGGCTGGAGGTGAGCGCATTCGCCGTGATCTGGACGAGCTGCGGGCCTCACGTCAGAAGCTCGCTGCCGCCCATAACAAGCCGTGGCTGATGACTCAGGCTCAGACAGCCCCGGACAGAGTGAAGGACGCCAGCTGGGAGGCCTACATCCACAAGCACATCAGCCCCTTGAAGTCGGTCACCCTGCCGCCAGACAGCGAAGTAGATCTGGACCTGCTGTCGGCTCAGCTTCTTAACCCCCGGCAGCCAATGTTACCGGCCCCTGAGAGCAAATGCGCGCAGGGTTTCTTTCCATCATTCAGGAAGGTGATTGCCTCTGGAGCCAGGCCTCGCACGCTAATCTGGGGTGCTCTCGTACCCAACACGATTCTGATCAGCCTTCTATGGGCGACCGGCACTCTCAATGACTCTTTGGCGGCTCGTCGACGTTGGAATCGGCTCATCCTGCACGACGCATTCGACGACAGCGGCAACGAATCCAACGCAAACTTGTGCGACGAGCTGAGAAAGCGGCGAGGCCGCCGTTACAGACGCGGGGCGTTCGGCGATGTGTCCGACACAGGGTTTACGGCCTTGGAGGACAGCAACGAATGGGTCGTGAACTGGGAGACAATCCAGCCGCTGAGGACTCGCCGGCGGCAGCGGCACCGCCGGCCGCGTAGTCGCAGACGACGCACGCGCGCCGCCTCCGCGTTCGAGGCGACGACCGAGCGCAGCGCGGTGTCGACGCTGTCAAACATCAAGACGAGGGAGTCGAGCATGCCGTCAAGTCGGCAACTGGAAGACTCTGGAGCAGAGTCCAAGCGAGGTCACTCCAATAGCCTGGCATCCAGACGCAGTGGCAGAAAGGGGGTGGGCGGCAAGGAAACCCACACGACGACGTCACAGCGGTCAGATAAGTTAAGCAGCACTGTGGAGAGCACCAGCGACCGCACCAGCTTGTTGTCGGACAGGCCAGTCTTTAAACGCATCATTGGCAACACGAATGAGGAAATACGCACCAGCATCTTCACAGGCGACTCGTACGACGAAGAACAAAAAATGATAGCGAGTTACATGCGAGGTGTCCGGGGAAATGCGTGGATGCAGAGCCTCGTGCCCGAGATTGCCTGTAGAGACATCACACCATGGCAGCTGACCGAACTGATTGTCGACAAATTCCCTCGCAACAACCCAGCACTCGTCAACAAGGCCGTTACTGAAGTGACGAAAATCGTCGACACCTTCTCGTGCAAGTACCCGTTGTCTCTGAAACGCAAGATGCTGGCACTGCTCGAGGAGAACTTCATGGAGAGCGGTGCCCTGGAGTCGATCGTGTTGCTGCTGGAGCGGTCGTTGCACGCGTCCGTCGACGAGTTGGTGCCCGTGCTGCTGAGTCTATACCCGCTGTGTCCGGAGCCGTCTCGACGAGTCATCGACTCGTACCTGAGCCGGGCCGGCCTCAGGGACCGGATGCGCCGACTGCGTCACCACCTGCTCACCTGGACTGGCCCTGGCCACAAAGTCAGACTCAGCGGCGGTACCCGCGTGGCGCTGATGCGCAAGGCGGAGCACTTCCTTAGTGAGTGGCGCACCGCGCTCGAGACCAACTCCAAGCTGCTGTTGGCGGAGCTAGAGAAGAAGCGGCTGGAGGCGCAGGTCAGTGACGGTGGTGGCGTCTACGCAATTTTCAGTCCTCGAACACCATTCCGTATAATTCGTACTCCACAGTTCGCAGCATCCAAACATTGGACTGATGTCCAGCGACGGTAGAAGCTAATTCAGATTGGGGGTGGGGACAAGCAAGTTCATGGAACGGAAGTTCCAGTTCCCCTTTGCTTCGAATGATCCGTTGGCTTTCATGGGCCCGGGGCCTCTTGTTTGACAATTGGGAAATTATGTCACGTTGTTTATGGTTATGGAACTTAAATTGATGCAAATTTACGTAATTAAGGTAGGTGTCAGACGCTCTGAACCATCGTTGAAGTTCAATACCAAATTCAAGTGATATGTTAGGTATACAATATTTGTGTGCTTCAGACAATTTGCATCCTGTGGTTAGTGAAGTACATGAAGATCCCGGTGTTCTTCTTGCGAAATTGTTTATAGTTATGAACATGAATGCATTTAGGGCCTTCTTTGTGTCAAGGGTGTTGGGTAAAATTATCCAGAGGACTAGGGACACCGTCACGAGTATGTCACGAGCGAACTTCACCATCTCTTTGCATGCTCTCGAGCCCCTGCATTGACAATTATCGGGTGAGCTCCCCGATAATTGCAGACCTCAATAGGGTTAAGCCGGCTAGCACCTACAATACGCATTGATTGATTACATGATCAGAGTTAGTAACCCCTGTCCCTTCAAATTAATTATTCAAAGCTTCACTCCTGGCCAAAAACATCGCCGAATGAGGCAAGCCACCTTTCAAACAGCGTCTATAATGACAAATGTGAAACACGTTTTTTAGGCAGATGAAATATGGGTGGCCACGCGTCCGCACTATCCCCATGATCTACACGTGCATGCAAATGAAACAGGGAGAAGTGAAGGAAATTGTTGTGATTAATGAGAACCATTATGGGCTTTCACACTAACCACAGATGAAAGATATTTTACTGGAAATGGCTTGTATGGAAGCAGCATTTGTGCGAAAATTGGATAGGGCACAAGGCTTTCTTCTTAGTTATCCGAAGGCTGCTTCAGAGGTAAAAATACTCTTCTCGCGAACTCGAACTCAAGGGCCCCGCGCAGGCCTTAGAAGCCTTATTAGATCTCCAACTGTCCACCTCGGAGGTCCAATAGGTCCTCCCAAGACTGAAGGGGAGCCTCACTGTCCTCATGGCGCCCTTCCACAGCCTACAAGGTGCAGCCAGTACTTCAATTGGTGTTCCCAAGTTTTCCAGGATCTTTTAAGAACCAAAAAGACTTTCCTAGAGATTAATGGGGCCTTTGTTGGCCTTCAAGGACTCTCACATGCCCTAGCTGGACTATTATTTGCTGAAAATTGTTCCTAGTAGCGAAACAATTTTCAGGTTGATTGCAGTAATAGATCATGTACAAATTTCGAGCATATTTTTAGTCGTGCTGATTTTCGTCTTCCTTTCGCTGTCAGAAAAACTGTATTAAATATCCATCTGAAACCCTTAATTAACCCGACCAGTCTCGAGGGTGTCATTTTACGCCCCCCCCCCAACTGGGGATTACCGCGGATAAGGAAAAACGGCTCGCGGCAGCGCGCCGAAATTCGGCACACATTTTCCCACATCAATTTGCCATGATGTGGGAAAATTTTGAGGTCAGGTTATCTACGGTCGGTCAACGAGTTTGTCAGGTCAAGTGAGGTTATTTCCCAAAAATGTTCAACCAGTCTTCACGCTTTAATGGATACAGATATTTGGATGAAACTTTCAGCGTTTGCTTATCGTTAGGGATGCAACAAAACGCACTGGAGGAATTTCGGAATTCTTCGTCTTTGATGACATATTAGTTTTGCATCTTTGCCCATTAAGGCTAAAATCGAAGATTTTGGCTAAAGTAAGTACTTTTACGACGGCAAATTGACTTAAAGAAACATTTCTCGGTTAGCTCTACCCATCAGAAAAGGGAAAGAAAAATTGGACAAAGTTGAAAACTCAAAATTTTTGAAATTTTAAAAATTGAAGTGTTGATTATTGTGAGTGCAGAACAGGAGATACTTACGTTCAATGAGGAGGAATTGCAACATGGAGGTCTCTGGAGCTAAGCAGGGGCTAGATGTTTATGGAGGCGTTCTCGTGGGTGTTCTCTGAGTGAGTGAAGTGAGTGAAGTGCTTGCCCCACTCCGTGACGAGGGAAGGCTGGTGAGGAAAACGTTTGGTACAGGTGGTTAATGGAGGAAGAATTTGTGCTATTGTATGTGCCAGGTTAGGTTATGGAGGATATCTTGTTTAATTTGGGTATATCAGACTCATCTTAGGCACTTTGTGCTTCTAGAATTATCGATAGTGGCGCAGCCACATAGACGCATTGTAGAGGGGTGGCGCGGCCACATGACTTAGGTATATGCAAAAAAAATATTTAGAGGAACAATTGTGTGAGTTCTTTGTGCACTGAATTAAGGTAGTGAGTTTAAATTACTGCATATAAATCCTAATATCATAGTTAAACCTGTGCCTTTGACTTAGGGCTTGAATTACAACAAACTAACTGTAAGAGACCAGCTGGATTTTTGCGTTCCAACTATTTGTAATCGTAGAGGTTATCTAGGCTTTATTTTGATGATATTAGTATTTATTTTTTTAGAGTAATATTTAACTGGAGTCAAATTGTGCCACAGACCTATATTTTCTCCGAGGGCACCACTTTACTGTGCACGCATAAGTTAAGGAGTTGCACATTGATTAGTTTGGTTTCGTAGCTGGTAAGAGTCTTGGCTCAACAACATAACTGCAAGTTTAGTTTCGCTTAGTTTAGTTTCTGTAAGTGTAGGTGGTCCGGGTCACGGCTGGCTGGGCGGTGTCGGGGCGGATTCGGGACAAGGGCGGCGACTGCGGCCGTCTGTCGGTAGGCAGGCTGGATGGTTGCTGTTGCCCTCTTGCCCACCACTGCAACCGCTCCGACATCCTACCATCCCTGCTGCGGGCCGTTGCCACCACTACACGAAGTTATATATGCGAGGCCAGGCTCCTTACCACACCACATACGCCCGTGAGTGCGCCCGGCTGGTCATGTAGCGAGGACGGGTTGTGGGCTTGGGGTGTGATGTGACACTGATGGATGGAGATGATACATAGGTACACGGCGTTGGTACTGCCACCGCCGTCGGCGCTCATCCATTTACGGGGCCCACACGTGACCACCAGATAACACAACACATCCACCACCCGCTCCCCCCCCCACACATACACAACACAAAATCGACGTTATCGGGGCAGCAGATGCAAGCTGGACCCGGGTAATTTCCTGGGAAGAATTTCGGCAGTGATGTTTTCTGATCGCTGAATATTTGCGCTAAGTTTCCACCAATCTTCGCTGGTCCTTAAATTACCCCCTTTTTATTGACACGAACCTTGCATTCACGACCATCACTCGCTCCGATCATTCCCACGTTCATTTAATCCATACTAAAACCAGGTGGCCCACAATTTCTCCCCTTCAGCGTTACGCAAACACTTAGAGGGTCTACTTCCGAATGTCATTGAAGGCTCAAATAGTCCTTATTACATTTTAATTACGCGTTCCAAGGTCCAGCCTGGAAATGGCTGACGCGACTCTCCTGATTGCATAATTTGCATCTATTTTCGTTACCGCCCTTAAGGCTTGGCAACGCAGGGCGGTGAAATTTTTCCTGGGCTTCTATGCTGTCTTATAACTGAACTCAAGTATCAATGGCCAACTTACCTAACCTTAATCAATCGACGCCATGCCTAGCCTTACACGTTAAAAACGTGCGACCAGCCTTACGTATCCAACGGGTGGGCACGGATCCCTACCACTTTGGGTACGTCCTCTGGTCGTCTTTATACCCTAGCCGGCCCTACCCTTTCATCCCCGGGGCTTACGGCGTGTCAAACCCAACCATGTGTCCTCTGAACCACAGCACCATCCGTGCCCAACGTACGGTGTCCGGGGTCGGACTAAGTACCGGCAGTATTTTGCAATATCCTACTGTCCGCACGAGACTTTCGACGAACCGCAATGCCCCCCCCCACCTCCGTAAAGGCCTTACATGCACACCGGGCTCTAAGTCCATCGGCGCCCCTGGGTCACAGAGGCCAGCGGGATTTTGCGGTCAAGAGATACCTGAATTCCCCAGATGCCCAGTTAACAGTTACCACTTAAAAGCACTGCCCAGGAGCAACAATCAGGAGAGTTTCATCATTGCGCCCTTTCGTCGTGCCCCCCCCCTGAGGAAGGGAGGGTCAAAGGCCCCTTATGGTCGACGCCCGAAGACATGTCGCCCGTAGGAGGACAGCTATCAGGCTATCCCTCGCACTATTTCTGCGCGTGCCGTTGAACTCATCTCGCGGCCATCCCTTATCTACTGTAAATTCACCCGAGTGAAAAGAGACAGACCAGAGACAGACAGATGTTTAGACCGAGATCGGACTCGAGACCGCGGACACAAGACCGAGACCGTGGTCTAAATCGAGACGGTGACACAGAGACTGGCAGAGATTTAAACTGTGATCGAGGTTGAGGAAGTGACAGAGATGCTGACCTATACCGTGATCGAGATTGTGGCAGTGGCAGAGACCGACAGATATTTAGATCGAAATCATGAGACAGAGACCGAGACGGGCAGATAAACTGGTACCGAGCGTTCTCCCGAGAGTGAGATCAATACAGTGGAGACAGAAAGATATTTACACTGAAATCAAGAGACAGAGACTGAGATTGCGATCAATGACATATTTTTACAGGAAGTTTTGCAACAAATGCCTTCCGATCAAGATATGGCCTTCACAATTGTGTCAGAATTCCACCACAGCGTAGGTTCAGGTCACTACCCGTGATTTCTCGTTGGTGTTGTTGTCAGTTTTTTGCTGACCTGGGCACGCCGGGTTGGGGGAGGGGGCGCCCAGCCATGCGGCGGCGCGAGGGCTGTTTTTTTTTCGGTCAGCCGTCCGAACAACTTCCAGCAGGGGACGATTGGTCTAGGGGTAAGATGCTCGTCTCGCAATCGAAAGATTGTGGGTTCGAATCTCACCTGTCGCTGCTCTTCGCCCGCGACCAACCGGCGTGAGAGATTGGCGACGCTATATGACTCAACGGTCGACGTGTCGTAAAACCAATGACCAACGACATCTTCCAGCAAAATGTAAAACGTCTTACATAAGCAAAGGGATAGTTTGTTTTTGTGTAAATGATCGAAGTGTTATGAACAAAAATGTGAATCAACATGCCTATATGTTGTCTGAAAAGCTAGATTTGGTATGCATAACTGGGTCATGGATTAAGGAATCTCCAAAAAGCATTCTTGGAAATGACTTGCATTTTTGGAGATAACTTGCCAGAATTTGAATTGACAGGCTACAGCATGCATGCTATCAAAGGAAGGCAAGGATAGGAGCTGGGATACTCTGGTATGTGAGGAAGGTAATCAAATACTTCAGAGACATATAAAATGGTTTATAAAAATGATAAACGATATCTGAGATGACCCTTTCTGAAACAATTCATGAACTTTCGGAGCCCCTAGGGTCTCCGTCGTCAGATAGTATATTGAAAGAGAAGACAATTAATAAGGTTGCAAAAATTCCAAACAAAAGGCACGAGCAGTCAAGAAATCAGCCTTTCAACGCAGTAAAAATTGGGAGACAGCAAAACATCACAACTTAAATTTCCACGTAGTAAAAAAACGGCAAAGAGACTATGAATACATCACAATTGGAAACTTCCCTAATTCACCCCTCATCCTCCTCCAGACTTGTCTATTAATATCAGCCACTCTCCGGATGGTCGACCATTCTAAGCCCCTATCCCAATTCACCTCTGGTTGCGACTTTCCACTATGACATTATTACAGCAGCTTCCTTCTCCTGAACGCGGTGTTTCCCGTCCCAGAATCTCCACGCGGTTCCAGTGGATATCGTGCCGAGTATCTGCAGTGTGTTTAGCGACTGCAGATTTTTCTGGTTGGACCTTGGAGAGATCGTTGCGGTGCTCCTTCAGGCGCTTGTCCAGCGGCCGACCATTCTCCCCCCAATGTACGCTGCGTTGCACTCGCATGTCAGGCGGTAGATAGTCCCCGAGCTCTGCCCCCAATCTCTTCGGTCCTTGAGACGTTCGTACAGTGAGTTTTACAAGGATTGTTCGGAGGCATGAAAGATCGCAACTCCCAGGGGCTTCAGGCGGCGTTCCAGGCGCTCTCCAATGCCCGGTTAATAGGGAACTGAAATGTATTTCAGCTTGCTCTCCGTTTCTTTTTCGGTCTCTGTGTTCTCTTGCAGCAGACGTAGCGCTTTTCTTCCGGTAGCCGTTTGCCGCGAAGATCTTGTCGAGAGTGGACAATTCAGACTTGATTATTTTATTCGCAGATGTTCGGACAGTTTCAGTGAGAGAGCCACAACACCTTGCTTCACATTTTGCGCCTTTTGCACCTTTTGCACCTTGTTTCATCTTTTGGGGCTGATTCGGTTTTCGCCGCAGGTAGTCATTGGTGTGGGTGGATTTCCTGTAGACGGAGGTTTGGAGTCGCCCATCAGTTGTATGCAAGTTCACATCGAGGAAATGAATACTTCCGTTTCTCTCCCACTGCATGGTGAACTTGTTTGAAGGTCGGATGCTGTTGGGATTATGGAAGAACTTGTCGAGATCTTCGAAGCGGGAAAAACAATCATCAACGAAACGGATCCAGACGTCTGGGTTTTCTTCTCCGCCTCTCTGAGCGCTTTCTCTTCTAAAAATTGCATGTAGACGTTGGCGAGGATGACGGAGAGCGATAGATGGAGAGCCTTCCAACTGCTCGCAGATGTCCCCATCCCAGAAGAAGTAAGTGCCCCTGACACAGCTTCATCAAGTTTCCAGGGATGAGACGTCGAGGTAAGTGTGCGTTCGGAGAGGGTCGGATCTTGACTGTTTTTACGCAGATGAACGAGATAGCTTTGTCAGTCGATACCTTGATGAAGACTTTACACGTCGAAACTAGCGAATATTTTGTTAGTTGCTTTGCTAGATTAGAGTCTACGGACAAAATCGTCGGAGTTTGTGGATGTGGTGCTCACTTTTCCCAGGATCGGGTTTATGATGCCTGCCAGTTGGCCAGATAGTTTCTTCACGGGTGAACTGATGCATCTAACAATCTGGCGACCCAGAAGGTTGTGTGAAGGATTCGGTTGATTAGCTTCAGTTTGAGATATTCTGCCTGAATGCTTCAGCTGCTTTATCACTTCCGTAACTTTACGCTCTATCTCACTAGTGGGTTCAGCGGTGAGTTTTTGCTATGTAGGGTCAGAAAGCAACGGTGTTTACTTTTTGTTTATACCCGGTCGTCACCATGATTACGATAGCGTTTCCCAAGTCTGCCGAGCAGATGGTGATGACGTCATCATTTTGTGGCTCAGATAAAGCTTTGCTTTGAGCTGGGGAAATGCTAGGCGGAAAATTATCAGCCTGTTCTTTATCGGGAATCGTCTGAGCCAGAGATTCGATGGCAGCGACTATATTTACTTTGCACACTTCTTTCGGGGTAGGAACGAAGCCCAGACCACGCTCTAGGACGCTGGACTCGCCGGCTGAGAGAGGGGCTGAGGTTGACGACAGCATTCTCGACGACGGGCACGGGGAGCTCCGCTTCAGCACCAGCGCGCTCTCCTAGAAGTGCGTCAAACTTCCGTCGTGGTCGGTTCTTGAGGACTTCATTCGCGTGGTTCTTGACGATGGCCACTGCTGACGTCACGGTGTTGAAGAGAGCCGGCGACATCACGCTGGAGCGAGCTGGTGAGGCTCGGTATCTGCGACTCGTGGACGGCACGTGCTCGCCTCTAGTAGTGTAGAAGTTCATGTACGATATCATGGCTAGTATTTTCATAAATCTTGTCGCCTTTTTGGATAATACTGTTCTATTCTTCACTTGTAGTCCCATACATAGTAAGTTATTATCACGGCAATGGCGCAGAAACCCTGTGATTGATACACTTGACAAGACTTTGAGGCTTCTCTTTTAAAAGCTTCGCAAGTTGGTAGCTACGCCTCACATTGTCCCAATGGCAGCCTGAGTGCGAAATCCCGGTGACTTGTACACTTTTTAGTCCTTTGCACTTCCCTCTTATACAGTATGGCCTGTGACTGTACAGTAGGAATACGCAATCGTTTCGACTTCCAAACCGTCCTCGCAAAGGTTTGTACTTACCTCCTGCACAGCATGGCGGACGGGATTTGTAATCGCGATGATCAGCACATAGTCCTGGCAAAGCTCATTCGGACGACTACATAGCTAGGCTGGAGATGCCTGACAATTAATGGAGAATATTTGCCATGGGCGTTGAAACGATGCTATCTGACGACGGAGCTGCTAGAAGCTCCAAAACCTCATGCATTATTTCAGAAAGGGTCATCCTAGATAACGTTTATCAAGTAATGAAATGTCATACCGTAGAGAATAGTGCATACAGTGAAGGAGTAGAAGCATTGTGGTTAGATATTATCCTGAAGAATGGAACAAGATTAAGGATTGAGGTATTCAATGGGCCACCAGACCGAATGAATGAAATTAATGAAAGAATGAAAACACTGACAAGTTGATGCAGGAAGAGATAAGTATGAGAGTGCGTGAGATAACTCCATTGTTGGGGGGACTTCAACATAGCATGGATGGGAGACAAAACTATGCGACTAAACATACCAGGAAGAAGTTACATGGCTTGTTTTGAGGAAAATTATTATTTCAAATGATACATGAACACAATACATGCATACATGCATACATACATGAATACATGATACACAAGGGGAAATGAAATGTTAGATCTGGTGCTTATAAATGAGGAAAATTTTGCAAAAAAATGGAACAAAGGGGAGACCTTTGGTTATGGTGATCACAGCATTATGCGCTTTTCCTTAGAAGTTGCAAGTGTAGGAATCAATAAAACATTGATGTACAAATAGGCAACAACATCAGGTTCTTTAGCTTCTGCAAATTAAAATATAAAATGTAGTGTAGTTTCACTGGAGGTAGATGATAAAATAGTGGTTGATGATGTTGATATAGTTGAGTCCCTAAGCAAGCAATTCTCATCAGTGTATGCAGCAGTCAGTCATCAGTCATCAGTCGCAAGGTATTAGAAAAACCGGTGAAAGATAATGTTCAGACTCATCTAGATAGACACAACTTTACTGGGATACTCAACATGGATTTCGATCTGGGACGTCGTGCTTAACTAACCTACTTCAATTCATTGAGTATGTAACTAGAGAAGTAGACAATCAAAGCAGGATGGATATTGTGGACTTAGATTCTTGCAAGGATTTTGATATAGTTCCACACAGGTGTCTAATTCTCAACTAGAGTAGCATGGGATTGATGAAAAGTTATAGGTTCGATTGAAGCATGGTTCAGGGTACATAACAAGGGTAATGTTTAATGGATGCAAATCTGAATGGAGCAATGTTCTGAGTGGAGTGCAGGGAGCTCTGTTCTAGGTCTACTTCTCTTTATTATACTTGTGAACAACATTAAGGGAGGACGGAGGGATAGGGTGTTCAAATTTCCTGATGTCTTCAAGCTGGTAGGAATGGCTAACAGTAGTGATCAATCTAGTAATATTCAACCAAACTTGGAGGACCTAAAAAGATGGGCCGATCAATGGGAGACATCTTTCAGCTGTGAAAAGTATAAGGTCATGCATCTGGGTTCAGGAGGACGCAACAGCTATGCCGCTACTACATTAAAATACAGTCCATTGAAATTCACCCAGCACAACGATGCTTTCGGCCTGACAGATACGACAGGAGCTGGCTTGGAATCAATCCCTTACCGATTAACGTTCAAATCACCTCGGCTCAATTAGATCTTAGCCTCACAATGCCAACCACCGCAGCTCGACCGTCCACTGGGCCATTCTGGACCCACAGTCGACCAAAGGTCGAGCACTGGCTCTCGGAAAAGAAATCAGATATCATACCCCCGGCAATTCTCAGCACCTTCAACAAATTCACCGATCTCACCAATCACAATACTCTCGTAATCGCGAATGGGTCAAAACACGAGGTCGAAGTAGGCATCGACATCACTGGACCAGGCCGTAGGCTTTCTAAACGTCTATCGGACAACCTTTCCATCTAAACCGCTGACACACTGTCCATACTGGCCGCTATCTCCATTCTAAAGAGGCGCAAAACGAGAAACGTAGTAATTTGTTCAGATTCCAAATCATTCCTTCAGTCAATTAGCAACACACACGACTGCCTACAGCCAGTTACCGATTGAATCAAATAAACCGTAGCCCGCAACATAGACAACTTTTCCTCCCTCTGGATTTCGGACCACGCCAACGTTCCAGGAAACGAGCAAGCAGATGGGCTGGCAAAGCAAGTCTTAGCATCGACCACCTATCCCAATATAGGGTATTCGGTAGACGATTGCAAAGCACTCTTACAACGACACATACGTAAGCATCACCAGAAAGTATGGACACAACACAACTCGACACATCACCGCTCCAACCACACCTACTACATCAAACTAATGCTAGGAACATGGAACATATCAAACCAATCACACCGCCAAAAGGAACACCACTGGACTTTGAAGTCCTCACTGGACTTAAAACTAGTTGCACAAAGCCAACACAGCCTCAACTAGAGGATGACCATTATGCAACACCTCACTGCGATACTTGCAACACCACATTAACCATAGGCCACATCCTGCTAGACTGTAGTAGCTTTGGTGCTCAAAGACAACCACCCAAGGCCTTCTGCCAAACAGGGGCATCACTTGGGTGCCCCTCACTTCCATCGCTTCTGGGTGACAAACCCTCATAATTCCTCCAATTACCATTTGGCTATCTGTACGACACCAAACCAGAGCGGGAGCATTGTAGACACCAGACTGCCAAGAGACACTCCAGCACCACTCCAACACGCACTGAATGTTCGCGCAAACACTCATTGCAGTAACGTAAATAACCATCCACGAATGACATCAGACGTACATGAGCCGATTCGCTTCCCCATTTGAAATAAAAGGCTACCTGGCGGTGCCGTCGGACGTAGATGAACCGACTTGCTTTACAACTTAGCATAACATAAAACGGTTACCCAGGTGTGTCATGGGAAGATGAGCCGATATGCATTGTAATTAACAACGTAAAACGGTTACTCCGAGGTACAACAGACGTAGATGAGCTGCATTGCGAGAGACCGTACCAACCTCACATACAATCCTGAATGTCACCATGCTGCTGCTAACCACAACCACATGCACACACAACCATGCTGCTACTAACCACAACCACTTGCACACACAACCATGTTGCTACTAACCACAACCACTTGCACACACAACCATGCTGCTACTAACCACTGCTAACAACTAACACGCGACAGCTGGCGTAAGAGGCGGTGTGGACAATTACCTCTTTGCCTGCACGGCAAAGATCCTTCGTTGGTTTTCGACAACAATAGGTTAATATTATATCTTTAGTAACAGTAGGTTAATGTTATGCTAATGTAAAGTGTAGGCACCCCGGCAATATTAAACTTGTCGTCAACCTTCTCCCATCCTAACTACACATTATATTGTGGAGGGGTAAAGTAAACTAGAACTCTGCATATTTCCCACAAAATCCGACAAAACATGTGCTGCTGTTCCAGTGGCGGTGCCTTCCAATTGGCGCATTCCCCTCATGTATCACCATAAGCGTGTGCTGTTTCGCATGCTACCATTACGCCCTCCGTAGTGCTGGAATGGAGCATGGCCACGGCCAGTGACCCACACATCACGTGCTTCCCTCGGCAGGTGACCGTCAACATAGTCAGCGCACTGGCCAAGTACGATCCAAACATCATCCGGATGGAGGGCGACGAGCTGTGTCTGGAGCTGGCGGAGCGGCCGCCGGCCGACTTCCCCAGCACCGCCAACGCCATCGACGTCCTCAACTACTTCGTGGAGATGAGCGAGCCGGTTGCGGAGGACGCACGCCTCGACAGGGACCAGCCGCCCTGCTGGAGCCGGCCGCAGAGGCGAGCCGACAAGGAGCTGATAGTGGCGACACGGTCCGGCCGCCAGCTGCGCGGCCACGTGCCGCTGGTGGCAGCCGTGCAGCTGCCCACCTCGCTGGTGACGCACGCGCCACGCGGCCTCAAGCCGCTGCCGTGGCCGGCGCTCACCGTCCGGCTCAGCCTCAGGCTGGCCGCCAAGTACCTGTTCCACCAGCCGGGCGAGCAGGACGGCGACAACGCCACGCTCGGCGCCGTCAACTGGGAGACCGGCTGAGGGCAGCGCCGCCGACTGGGAGACCGGCTGAGGGCAACGCCGCCGACTGGGAGACCGACTGTGGGCAGCGCCGCCGACTGGGAGACCAGCTGAGGGCAGCGCCGCCGACTGGGAGACCGGCTGTGGGCAGCGCCGCCGACTGGGAGACCGGCTGTGGGCAGCGCCGCCGACTGGGAGACCGACTAAGGGCAGCACCGCCGACTGGGAGACCGGCTGAGGGCAGCGCGCCGACTGGGAGACCGACTGTGGGCAGCACGCCGACTGGGAGACCGGCTGTGGGCAGCGCCGACAACTGGGAGACCGGCTGTGGGCAGCGCCGACAACTGGGAGACCGGCTGAGGGCAGCGCCGCCTCAGCCCTCAGCCATAACGAACAGGGACGGCCGTCTGCAACAGCCGAGGTACCCCCTGGGCGGTGCATGCGGTCGAGGTCGTCAAATCACCCGACGGCGGTGCGGAGAACCTGAAGGTGATCTCTCTGCAAGGTTCTGCCCAGCAGTCGGGAGCTAACGACGCCGTCCGGCGACAAGTGATTACGATGCTTGCTTGCTCGATACGACCCACACCCGGTACGAGGAGGCACAGCTGCCTTTGGAAGGTCCAGCCGGTCGACAGCGCTCACAGTGACCGTGGCGGACATACGAGTGCAAACGTGTGGGCGTGAGCCGGTGTTTTATCTCGGGATAAAAGACTGCTTGTTCGATCGCTCGCACAAACTGCTTGTTCAACTGTACCCCATGAAGCATATGTGACGAATTGAAATGCCAACGATCCCGATGCTTAACATGCAACGTATCAAATAAGATATGCACGAGCTAATCCGAGAGAACGAACAATACTGTTATTGTGCATGAGATAGAGGGAGAGAGAGAGAGAGAAAGGAAGACAGAGAGGGGAGAAAGCGAGAGGAGAGCTCGACTTGGGTCATCGGTACCGACATGGCAGTTGGGTATCGGCAGCTAGGTCGGCTGGGGACACCGGTACTGACATGTCAGTTGGATATCGGCACGGTGGGTTGGCTGGGGCCATCGATACTGATCAGTCAGCTCAACTTCACTTTCTTCACATCTCCAATCACTCTTGTTTAGATCTCGTCGGCTGCCGACAACAGCAGACCAACTCTTTGCTGATCATCAGCAGCGAGTTTACTCCTTTCTTGTTTCAGGAGTTTCGAGAACTCTATCGTGGGAGAATACCACTTGTTTTCCGCCGGTCGGGCGCAAGTCCGACCTGCCGCCAGAGGTTTGGTGCGGTGTTTATCTGACCTCAAGTCCAACCCTACCGCCGGCGGTTTGGTACGGTGTTCATCTGACCTCAAATCCCACCCTACCGCCGGAGGTTTGGTGCGGTGTTCATCTGACCTCGAGTCCGACAATGCCGCCGGAGGTCTGGTGCGGTGTTTATCTGACCTCGAGTGAGCCATTCCAGTCACGATGCAACATTATCCGAAACAGATTAGACGTAAACTGTACTGCTCACTGCTCGAGAGAACACTTGTGGGGTTTTGGGCTTACTCGGTGTGTCATCATGTTGGCGAACAGGAGCTTCAATTTGATTGCAATGATCGATCTTCCGGTTAGGACGCCTGACGGCCTAAGACCAAAGCGAGCAAAGCCGACGTTTTCCATGTTTACCCTTTCACCAATTGTCTTCTTGTTGGTGGCGCCATTGGAATCAGGAGTAGCGATTGTCGACGCTCGGCTCTGCCCACGGATCCTCTATTCCCCACCTTTGCAGGCAAGGTGGCCTAGCCGAAACAAACGGGGATATTCTGGCTGCGGCTGCCATTGTGGCCAAATGATCTCGGACGTTCCAAATCGTGCCGTCAAAATATCTGATCATTTGGGAAAAAAAAACATTAATGGACTGAATATTTATTCGACGTTGTTAATCATGTACTTTCAACTAGACAACAACTCAACTATTTAAACAAGCAGAGCGTAAACACGCCAGACTAAAATGCACGACATAGGTATGCATAGTGCATACAAGGCAGCTTAGACGGTGCCTTCATGTCTCTACGTCAAGACGTGCGAAGGTCTAAGACATGTACGATGGCGACATATGTGGAATGCTTGTCCATAAAGCAAGAGGATCATTTGAACAGAAATACCTACCAGATGATGAAATACCACCCATTCGATGAGAAGGCTGGCAAACGCACCGCATTTAAGCACCAACTGACATACACCATCTCGCAGACATGGATGATCTCGGCAACCGCTGGGTCGATCTTAATAAAACCTTGACCAAACGATCACCCGTGTGCCAGAGGCGTGCGGTTTGGACTTTCGTGACCTTAGATCAGGTCAAAGGTCACCAAATCGCCGAAAAAAACATTATTTTTGGCTCACAGACATGGATTATCTCGGCAACCGCTGGATCGATCTTAGTGAAACATTCACCAAACGATCGGCCGTCTGCCAGAGACGTGCAGTTTGCACTTTCGTGACCTTCGGTCAGGTCAAAGGTCGCCAAATCGACGAAAAACATGATTTTTGGCTCACAGACATGGATGATCTCGGCAACCGTTGAATCGATCTTAGTGAAACATTCACCAAACGATCGGCCGTGTGTCAGAGGCGTACGGTTTGCACTTTGGTGACCTTGGGTCAGGGCAAAGGTCACCAAATCGCCGAAAAATATGATTTTTGGCTCACAGACATGGATGATCTCGGCAACCGCTGGATCGATCTTAGTGAAACCTTCAACAAGCGATCGGCCGTGTGCCAGAGGCGTGCGGTTTGCACTTTTGTGACCTTGAGTCGGGTTAAAGGTCACCAACTTGCCGAAAAACCAAAAAATTGGACTTACAGACATGGATGATCTCGGCAACCGCTGGATCGATCTTAGTGAAACCTTCGCCAAACGATCGGACGTGTGCCAGAGGCGTGCGGTTTGCACTTTCGTGGTCTTGGGTCATGTCAAAGGTCACCGGATCGCCGAAGAACCAAAAAATAGTTTCTGGCAGACATGGATGATCTCGGCAACCGCTTGATCGATCTTAGTGAAACCTTCACCAAACGATCGGCCGTTTGCCAGAGGCATGCGGTTTGGACTTTCGTGACCTTGGGTCAGGTTAAAGCTCACCAAATCGCCGAAACACATGATATTTGGCTCACAGATATGGATGATCTTAGTGAAACCTTCACCAAACGATCGGCCGTGTGCCAGAGGCGTGTGGTTTACACTTTCGTGACCTTGGGTCAGGTTAAAGGTCACAAAATTTCCGGGGAAAAAAATGGACTTACAGACATGGATGATCTCGGCAACCGCTGGATCGATCTTAGTGAAACCTTCACCGAGATCATCCACGTCTGTGAGCAAAAAATAATGTTTTTCGGCGATTTGGTGACCTTTGACCTGACCCAAGGTCATGAAAGTGCAAACCGCAGGCCTCTGGCACACGGACGATCTTTTGGTGAAGGTTTCACTAGGATCATCCATTTCTGGAAGTCCATTTTATTGTTCGGTAATTTGGTGACTTTTGACCTGACCTAAGGTCACGAAAGTCCAAACCGCACGCCTCTGGCACACGGGCGATCGTTTGGTGAAGGTTTCACTAAGATCGATCCAGCGGTTGCCGAGATCATCCATGTCTGTAAGTCCTTTTTTCGGCAATTTGGTGACCTTTGACCTGACCCAAGGTCACGAAAATCCAAACCGCATGCCTCTGGCACACGGCCGACCGTTCGGTGAAGCTTTCACTAAGATCATCCATTTCTGTAAGTCCATATTTTTTGTTTTTCGGCAATTTGGTGACCTTTGACCTGACCCAAGGTCACGAAAGTGCAAACCGCACGCCTCTGGCACACGGCCGATCGTTTGGTGAAAGTTTTATTAAGATCGACACAGCGGTTGCAGAGATCATCCATGTCTGCGAGATGGTGTCTGTCAGTCGGTGTATGTGAGATGTTGTCTGTTTTTTTAGACCCTTCCTGAAATATGCGCCCGCGACAAGCGCGCCCGAATGCTCACTAGTGTGTGCGCGAAGAATATAGTTACAATTTATGATACTCTGTCTCCATAAAATATGATGTGAAGTACATTTATGAAAGTTAGTTTGCCTTCAGACGTCAATTTCATTGCCACTTAAAGTGTTACATTGCGCATATTGCTACTTCGCGTATTGTCTTTTGTAACTATTTTCCACCATAGACGGCGGGCCGCCGGCGACGCTGCGGGCGGCCCGCGGCTCGCCGCCGACCACCCGCCATTCACGGATATGGCGGGGCGCAACCATCCCCTTAACGTTAATTGGCCCCAACGCCAAAATTACAGGCATATTTTCATACTTGAAACGTTAGGCGATATGCCTGACATGATTTCCGCGACCACTGGAGATGATGCCGACAGGTTTTCTCGATATTATACACAAAGACATAAAGGAGACATAAAAGATCAGTGCAACTATGAGCCACAAGGGCCCTTCTTGGTTGCACTCTGGACACTGAACTAGTTGCCCATCAAATCCGTCGATCAGCCCTCCCTGGAATACAGAAAAGCAAGCCCTCTTTCCTTATAATGAGTGTCTATGCTGTTTTTAAAGCTGTTTTTTTAAAGGGTGTCTATGCTGCTACTGACAATGGTTTCTGGAAGCTGGTTCCAATGTTCTACTACCCTGTTGGTGAAGAAAGACTCTCCGAACCTTGTCCTGCTATGATTAACTTTAATTTTGAATTGATGACCTCTAATTGCATCATTTCTGTTAAATTGAAACATTTCCCTGAGATATCCCTGTTCCTGACCATGAACAAATTTAAAGACCTCGATGAGATCTCCTCTCAGCCTTCTATATCTAAGTGAAAATATATTCAATTTCTTCAATCTTTCCTCATATGCCAGGTTGCTTATACCATTAACCATTTTTGTTGCCCTCTTTTGTACTCTCTCTAAAAGCCAACAATCTTTTTCATAACTAGGGACCAAGCTTGGACACAGTATTCCAAATGTGGCCTGACATATGCACAGTAAAGCTTCCTGATGACATCCTCACTTTTGTATGACACATTCCTATTTATTGCCCCAAGCATTCTTAGTGCCTTCTTCCTGGCTTCTTTGGTCTGTTCTGATGCCCCCAATCTTGTGTTCAAAACAACACCTAAGTCCTTCCCTGCTGAGTCACAGATAGTACTTGGCCACCCATCAAGTACGGAGCCTTCGTATGCTGCCTACCTACATGTATGATCTTGCACTTATCGAAATTAAATTAAGTTTGCCATTTTTCGGACCACTTCACAAGCTCGTCGAAGTCTTTCTGCAGCGAGACCTACTCATTGTGTCCTGTTATTGCCCTAAAGACCTTCAAATAATCCGCAAATTTCATTCGTTGAATGGAAAGATTGCATCTACAACCGTGAAATTCTCCTGCACCATTTTGGCGTGGCGGAGCCGATGTTGCTTAGTATATATTGATCAAGGCTGGAACTTTATTTTTGGCGTGCCGCTACTCGGCGGCACTACGGATCCTCTGGGCAACTACTGTCGGCGCTTGACGTGCATCGAGCCATGCCAGAACCTTAATCATGCCGGAAAACGTCATGTCAAAAGGTGAAAAATGACAGGGTTAGATATCCATAAAAGTAGTCGAGCATCGCACCAGAAGGCTGCTGATTTTATGCCGGTTTATTTGAGACCATTGGAAATTAATTCACTAATGTAGAAGATCTGATATACAGTTCAAAGGAATGCAAGGCGATAATTTTGAACACAAATCCTGGAATTGAGTGCAAAAATAACAGGGCTAAACCTTCATGGAAGTTATTCAAGATGATGTCAAAATGTAGCACGTTCGATTTTCGTTCACTTAAGAACATTGGAAATTGTCAGCACAGAAGATGTATGACGCGTTTTTATTACAAGATGTTGATTGGCCAATTGCTCCCATTTCACTTTAAAGGCAAAGTGACAGGGTGAAATGATTTGATAATAAAACGAATTGCACTCATAAGAGAGATTGCTTCAATGTTGTTCAAATTTGACGATTGGAAATTACTTGCACTTCCTCTAGAAACAAGAATATAGCATTAATCATAGCAAGCACACCCTGACGGTGTTCATTCACAAACCCACCACTAGAGCGGCGCAACCGATATTATGCTCCGCTCATGACGCCTAACGTGTATAACTAAGACGAGAATCAAAAGTCACTCCAAGAAACTTCATTGCAGGTGGCATCGGGTTTTGGTTCCCATGCAAACTGTGGCAGATTTCAGCACAGCTACGCCGTCCGCAGAAATGCATTGCCGTGGACTTTTGTGTTGAAAAACGAAATTCATGCAGTACATCCCACCTGTCAGATTTCTTCACGGCCAATTGGAGACGTCTCGACATAGCAGATAGCCTAGCTGTGCTACACCAGATGGCAAAATCGTCTACAAATAGAGACCGACCAAGTTGTGGTGGAAGTACATCGCAAATATCATTATCATTATGGCACAGTGCTTCACTTAAAAAAACACTTCCCTGTGGCACACCGTTCACTTGCACAATTTTCTGGATAGCTGGTGGCCAACACGAACACGGAAATGTCGGTTGGTCCGAAAATTCGGTAGGAAATCCCCACTGATCCCCGAACACCGCATTTATGTGCTTTTACAATAATACTCTGTTGCCAAGTCGTGTCATATGCTGTTTCTATTTTTAAAAAAGGAAGCACCGACGGGCCGTTTCTGCTTAAACGCTACACCTACTGCAATGTCCAGGGTTAAAATGTGGTCAATAGAACCCCGGTTCTTTCTAAAATCGTACTGTGCGTCTGAAAAAGCTATGCACTTCTAAAAACTACGTTAGTCTGGTAGTTAACCTTCACGACTGATTCTCGCCAGGGTATCGATAATTCCTTGCTGCCAGAGATGGTTGAATATGTTTAGAAGTGTTTCGATCGCACATGGACGGAGGTGCTTTATCATTTTGATATGAATGTTATCTGGGCCCTCATATACACTTCGCCACGGCAGAAGTGATTTCGGACATTGTGAATGGTTGGTTATACGATATTCTGTCAGTCGTGGCAAAGTCAACAGGGAACTTTTCACACCACGACCTATGATGTAAGGATTGCGGACCCCAATTGCTGCCACGGCTACGTTCCGATAAGGAACGGGCAATTTCGTTGGCAGCATCGATGGATTTGGTCACGTCCCTATTACCCATGCGCAGCACGGGTAGAGGAAAAGATGATTGAAGGCCTGCACTGCGTTTTATTCTAGACCACACTTGTGCAGTCGGGGTATGCTTGTTTATTTGGCCCACGTATTCTCGCCATGATAGCTGTTGCATAGTACGTAGGGACAAAGCCCTGGCCCTCAGAAAGGCGACCATGTTTTCAGTGTTACTGTTTTTACTAAATGTACGATGTGCCCGCTATCTTGCGCGGATATCGTCTCCGCATTCCTCCGTCTACCACGGGACTGGTGTACGCCGGGGAGCACCGCTTGTGCGATGTATGCATGTGGATGCAGAATGTAAGAGCGGTGATGTGAATTGTTCTATGCATTGTGGTTTCTCCCGTCCATCAGCAGAGCAAGCTGATTCTATCTGTGTTGTATAATCAGTCCAGTTCGCTTTGCGAAGATTTCATCGGCGCGGCCTCTGTCCAAGGACCGGACCGTCACTGCATTCCAGCCATCCTGGAAAATGTTCGCTTCCCATAGGGTCAGTGTACACCGACCAATTAAAACATTGCACAAGCTGAGGACTAGAGACACTGAGGTCTAACGCACAAGTTTGTCCAGATGACATACTAAAGTGAGTTATGGAATCTGTGTTTAAGATACGCGAATCCTCGTGAAAAACTGTTCCATAAGACGCCAACGCCCGTTAACATCTTCACATCCCCAAACGGCATGCTGTGAATGGTGGCCCAAACGGTGAATGTGAATAGTAATGCTGTGAATCCCATCATACACGGCACATTTTCAAGCTATGGATACAAATATGCAGCATTGTACACAGTCAGTAGAATCTTTCCTAAATTTAACATATTAACGAATCACATCTGCTACCAATCGGTGGTACTTGAGACATATTATACCCTAAAGTAGCTACACATACGATTAGGGCAATATAAAAGTATGCAATAACTTACATTTGCAAGCAGGCATGCACTATGTGCAAAGTTTCACTGAGGTAGAACAGGAAGCCCATCACACAGCGGGAGGATGCATTGTAAATCCCGCTGCATGTTAAGAGGCAGCGGGAGGATGCCTTGGTATTCCCACTGCGTGTTGAGCCACAGCAGCAGTTCGCCTATTAAAATATCCTCTCGAACACGTAACTACCGTGCGTTGTTTTGATGTCTAATTATCTCGGTGCTGTCGGCTAATGTGCCGCTTGTGATATGCCTTGCGGGTGCCTCCATGCGCTGCTTTGATGTTTAATTATCTCGGTGCTGTCGACTAATTATCCCATTGTGATGCGCCACCCGTGTGCCTCCATGTTATGTAGCTGGGAACCACAGGACTGTAGGTGGCATGTCAGGCATCTTGAAAGTTAAGTTTGGAGATTAAAAATGTAGCTTACGTTGAAGTGTGGAAGAATTGAAGTAGTTGGAGTGCAATATCGCGGTTTACGAGGATTAAAAAAAAAACAATCGGTCCCGCTGCGTATCCAAATATCGTACTGATACGAACTAAATCGTACTATCGTACTATCTAGTTCGTACTATCTAGAAAGTTGCTATATGCTGGCATTAATTTGGTTGCATCTAAACTTAGTAGCAGAGTAAGTAATGCAGCATCGGCGCCGACCGGACAATAGAGAGCACCTTCCATTTCGAGTAATCGGGCAGAATACCAATAGCTTTATTGATAATTAAGGACGTTATATCGAATATGTTCAGCTTAAGCATTTTACGGAACTTTATAGCTTTTTCCGAATCTGTTCATTCTGCGCTCCGATCCACCTCCAATGGTTTAGCATAAACATGATAGGCTTTGCATAGAAACCAGAGGCACAGCAAAGGGTCCCCCTTAGGAACCAAAAATATGCTAGATGAAACAAGACATTTTGAGATTTCCACTACGCAAAACCGAAAACTTTCCACCCGCTCTCGCGCTGAAAGCTTTCCCTTTTCATGACATTTCTTGGTCGCCCCTGAAAAATCATGGCTGCGCCAATGATAGAAAGAAAAGACTTCAAAGTGGCTCCTCGCCGTCCCCCCTCCCCCCCCTATGGGACATTCGGACTATGCTCCCCTCACACCTACCCCACAGTCTGATTTTATGAAGTCATGCTTTTTCGGCGTTTTTATCAAATTCTTTGCACATTTTATGAGTAAAATCTCGTTTTACAATGTTGCCCAGACATACGCTACCGAAATCTGAGGAGAGAAATACTTGTTTTGTTTCCCATTCCGATTTCCCTCCTCCCCAACTGGCCGGTTGGATTCGCAAATGCGCTTCGCCACCGACAGCTCCAGCAGGTATCGCCTCTTCGAGATATGTGCGTCCCTTGAGGACGGATCCAAGTGCACCCACTTAAAAATGAGTGGTTCTTACTGGGTGAGATGGTACTCACAAGGTAAGTGCTCCCCTCCGAATGAAATGTCTGGATACAGCAGTATTTACCCAGTCTTAGTGTAGCACTGAAGTAGTTTGTGGACCAGGAGTTACGCACATCACACCGACATAGAGGGGGGAGGGAGGGGGTGCTGAGATTTAACGGTTTTTGTGAAATGTTCCTTGGTCGATAGTCAGCTTAGCAACATTTGAATGACACCTTCGTGCATGCATATGCATCTGCCAGGGACGGAATATTTCCAAAATGATTGGGGGAGTCAAATGTGTTGTTTTGTCATTCTTTCCAGTCAACGCCCATGCACCATGCTATATTTCAGCAACAGCTTGGGAGGGATAAGCTCTCCCGCCAATAAACAGTGAGAAGTCCTTTCCATTTGCCACAGCTAATTGAACTGACATATTTATTGGCTCTCATTATCACCATCAAGGTAAAGATGAATGGTTTTTGGGTGATTTACAAATGGGCACCAAGTGACCATGTAGTAGGCGCGCCCTTAAACCCAAATAATCAATCAATGGATGAATTGCGGAAATTGTATTATCACACAGACATAAGCTATTTACTCAATGTTTTCTTCTTCGCATATATCCAACACAGGCGTACCTATTTTAACGCAAGAAGTCTTTAAAAATTGTTTGCATTCACACAAGCCCATCCTTTCACTTCCTTTTTTCACAATGAAGTTAGCACAACCTCCTATTTTGGTACAAATATTCTATAAAATGCGCTCTCACCCAGCTTTGCACTTCCTTTGCACGTATCAAAGGCCAGCAATGTCATACTTGCACATATAATCATCATGGGATTTCAAGAATGTATAATTATATTTCATAATCTTCTAACAACCCTTTGCAGCAGCTAAGACCAATCGTCTGTCTTAGAATTTGTGAAGTGTCCAAAATGGCAAATGATCAGAATGTATCCATCAGGGCCCACCCCATAGGATTTCGTGATAAGAGAACCAGAAGTTGGTTGGGCCAAGGCAAAGATGGCGGGCCCAAGCTCCACGAAAAGCGCGGGGAGCTCCACTCCTGCTCACCACATCACTTGCAAGTGCAACAATTAAGTACATTAACTTGTATTTGAAATACCATTAGCATCACTAGGGTAAAATGCAATGGCTTTTATAAGACTTACATTAATAATATTATCGCAATATCGTAAACTGCTTCCCTAAGATTGATGTTAATGGCAGCAAAATAACTTCAACCTTGCCATTCCCAGACTGTACAGATTTTGAAAGCTATGGCCCCAAAATCCAGTGATTCCAACCATACTGAGCACGGTAGTTTTCAATTGACAAGCTCAGGGTTAGATTCAATTAGGTAAGGTTAGGTTAGGCTATATTATGTTGGGCAAGATTAGGTTGGGTTAAGCCAGATTAGGTTAGTATAGGCTATGTTGAACCTCTCTCATCATTCTCACCCTTAAACATTAGGCATTAGGAAACTCCACTGGTGCTCACCGCTTCACCTGCAGCTACACAAACTCACTGCAATAACATGCATTTCAAAATACCACCGGCATCACCAAAATTTTTGTAATGGCATTGATAAAACGTGTATGAATAGTAGTATTTGCTCAATTGCCTACATAAAATTATTGTCAATGACACTACGATAGTTGAACATTGAACATGCAGTTGAACATCACACATACAAGGACTGTGCACATTTTGAATGCCGTAAACCAGAATTACAATGGTGTTGCAGCCAAATTAAGCAGAACAGTTATTGATCAAGAGGCTTGTTTCAATAGCATATTAATTTAAACTATCTGAAATTAAGCATGGAGGTCCGGGGTGTGAATGAGGGTGGGCATGAGATCCAATCTTATCTTGACTCTTAATCATTAGGTCTTTAGGTGCACACTAGGTCAAAGCGAGTTTGAAGCTGACTGAGCCCTCAATCATCCTAGAGAAGTTCCATTCATGCTTGAAATAGAAACTATGCAGCGGGCATCCACAGGAAGTGTATTAATCAGCTTACATGATGTGATATTATGGTAGTCACAAACTCATGCAGAAACCAATGGAAACTTGAGCTAGGTCATAAACATTTGTCCAAAAATTTACAGATGTCGAGGGCAAATGGCACGCAGCTTGGAATAATTTCCCACTCCCATCTTCCAATAGTGTTGGAAGTCTTACACTCTGCTATTTTCCCATCATATTTTGCTTTTTGTTTTTCCTTTGTTTTCCACTCCCAGCTTTTCGAGCATAACTTTACATTCTGGCATGCATGCTAAAACATGCTTGCTGGGTCTCTCGCTCCCTCGTATAATTTTCACAAATTTAACAAATCACAAATTGACAATTTATGCCCTGAAATCGACTTCCCCTGAAATAACACTATTTCAAGCTGATAAATTAGCTCGGTTGGGGGAGGGGAGAGTGATTTTTAGAGCCGTGCCTGACCATAAAGGTCATTGGCGCTGCCTATAAAGTGAGTGTGTTTTGCAAGCGAAGCTAAGGCAGGTGTACATTTACGTTACGGGAGTTTTACGTTGTAGTGTGTGTGATGTTTTGGGTGTTGAAGGCGGGTGCTGGGTGGGGGACATCTCCCGGATGTCTAAATGGCTTTAATTTTGCTTTACTTCTCCGCAGGATTAGTGGTAGTGGGAGTGGGGGGGGGGATTTGAGAGTGACGAGAAAGTTCATTTGGCCAGAGTGCCGGCATTAGTCTACTCTTGTCGAAGAGCACAGAGGGGTCTTTACCTCTCAAGGAGGTAATTGTCCACGCCGCCTATCACGTCGACCGCCGCGTTTTAGTTGTTAGCAGAGGGTTAGTCTAAGCATTCCATAGTTCCATTTAGTTCCAGGGTTGTCGGCGGGGTTAGTACGGTGTTTGGTAATTCGACTCATCTACGTCCGCTGTACCTATTGGTAGCCGATTTACGTTATGAGTTCCAAGGTAATTCCGCTCATCTACGTCCGATGGCCCATCTAGGTAGTCGTATTACGCTATTTTAATTGTAATTATTTTTTTCTTCGTAAAGGAAGTCGGCTCCTCTACGTTCGACGGCACCGCTAGGTCACCATTTATTTTTTAATTTGAAAGCAAATCGGCTCATGTACGTCCGACGCCATTCGGGAATGGCTATTTACGTGTTTCCTAGCATATCAATCAATCAATCAATCCTTGTATTGGTACCAAAGATCATAACAAAATGTCAAAAACGCTTTAAAAAAAAGGGTGGGACAGGAGGCTACTAAAACATTAAAAACACAGCAAACAAAAATAAAAATTTCCCCCTTAAACCTTTTTTTCCGCCCCCCTTTGCTTTAACTTAAAAGCCAGTCGCATATTCTCGGCTCTATTACTTCCTCCCAAGCCACGTGAGAGCGTTGCCAAAGACGTTAATTTTTAGATTCTTTTCAATCACATGATCACGCAGGGCTTTTAGGTGCTTCCTCGAGTGTATGCACTAAAAAACCATCCCTAATGTCGACAAAGTGGCCAGCCTAACCGCTCAATAACATGCGATATATGACCATAGCGAGAGGTCCTAGTTATGATCCTAGCCGCCCTCATTATGACTTTTTGATTCGCACGCGCTCGGTGTCACATGCAGCAGACCAGATTGAGCAACAGTACATTACATGGGGAAAACCAGTGCAAGCACTAACTTCGACAGCGTTTCTTCAGTAAGAAACGTACATGCTGCTAGAGAGATGATGCGGTTACATTTCTTAGCAATATCGCCAATTTGTTCACTCCATGTTAACGATTCGTCCATGGTCACACCCAGGTTTTGATAGATGAGACACGTGAAATATCCGATCCAAGAACAGAGAGGCGATGGTAGGCAGCCGCGCGATCATCTGGCGAGAACCAAAAATCACAAATTGCGTTTTAGATGGGTGAGCTGAGAAGATTACACGGTACCACGACACATAGTTTCCAGGCACGATTCGAGACGGCGTTTGGCATACATTATGTCCTCCAATTTCGATGACAACATCGCCTGTGTGTCGTCAGCGTAAGCAACGACTTTAAAGACATCACCTATGTGTGAGAGAAGATATCGTGGGCATGCATTGCGCGTTGAAGTGAATGTTAGTGGTGTGGTGTGTACAGTGTTCCTGCTAGTTTTGTGGCGTACAGATTTTCAAGTCACAATTGAAGGAGTTCTGGGTGCTTGTCACCCAGAAGCGATGGAAGCGACAGGGTGATGCCCTCTTTTTGGCAGAAAGCCCTAAGTGGTTGTCTTTGGGCGCTAATGCTACTGCAGTCTAGCAGGACGTGGCCGATGCTTAATGTGGTGTTGCAGGTGTCACAGTGAGATGTTGTATATTGGTCATCCTCTAGTTTAGGCTGTGTTAGTTTGGTTTAACCAGTTCTAAGTCTAGTGAGGATGACTTCCTTTTGTCGGTGAGAATGATTTGATGTGTTCCGTATGCGTACTGTTGGTTTGGTGTTGTTCTGTGTTTTATGCTGTGTTGATTTGATGTGTTCTGTTGATGTTGATGTATGTGACGTTGTAAGAGTGCTTTGCAATCGTCTGCCGAATATTCCATACTGGGGTAAGCGTTCAATGCTAAGGCTTGCCCTGCGACCCGATCTACTTCTTCGTTACCTGAAATGATGGCATGGCCCTGTATTCAGAGGAAGGAAAAGTTATTGTTTACGTTATAGGCCATGATTTGCTGGATCCTGTCAATGACTCGATGTGGGCAGTCGTGGGCATTGCTAATTGACGGAAGGACGTATTTGGAATCTGGGCAAATTCATACGTTTCTAGCTTTACGCCTAGTATGATAATGAAGATAGCGGCCAGAATGGCCAGTGCTTCAGCGAAGTAGATGGAGAAGTTATCCGGTGGACGCTTGGAAATCCTAAGGCCTGGTTCAGTGATGCCGACGCCTACCTTGACCTCGTGTTTTGTCCCATCCGTGAATACGTTTGCTTTGTAGCGATTGATATCTGATAACTTTTCCAAGATCAATTACTCGCCCTTCGGTTGACTGAGCGTCGAGAATAGCCCAGTGGGCGATCGAGATGCAGTGGTTGGCATCGTGAGGTTAAGATCTGAGGCAGCCGTGGCCATTAACATTATATGGTGGGAGTTCGCGCCGAAATCGCCTGTTGTCGTAACTGTGAGGCGTAAAGCGGCGTTGTGCCGGATGTTTTTTTTAATGGATTTTTTAATGTAGTAGCGGCACAGCTGTTGTGTCCTCATGAAGTGCAGTTTAGGTGTGCTTGAGTCAACTAGAAGACTGGCTATCGGTGTGGCGTTGAGGGCTCTTGTGGCTGCTCTGATGCAGTTGTTTTGGATGATTTCAAACGTTTTGCTCTGACTTTATGAACTGGTGGCAAAGATTGTGCTGTTGTATTCTAGGATGGGTCGTATGATATATTTGTAGGCTCGTAGTAGTGTTTTACTGTTTTCACCCCAGTCTGTGCCTGGAAGTGCGCGGAGTACGTTGACGCGCTTCGCGGGTGTGTGTGTGTGTGTGTGTGTGTGTGTGTGTGTGTGTGTGTGTTGAAACTAAGTTTTTCGTCTAAATGTACTCCTAAGAACTCGAAACTTTTCATTCACCTGTTCGATGCCTTTGCCCATTAGGCGTCATGAGCGGACATGATACCTGTAGCGTAAGATGCAGGTGGCGTAAGTTGTTCGTCCGGCCCAACCGACGTGTTCCCACACTTGCTGAGGGCAATGTGTAATTCGTGCATTGTGAATTATTGGATGGAAACATCGTGTTGCTAGAGTTAAAATTTGCTTTGGACGCAAGGGCATCTACAGCGCTTTCAATGGTGGTGTCGTAGGTGTTGTTGCCAGGTACGCTGGCGTAGTGTAGCTTAAAGTAGCCTACGACTTGTTGTGCATCGGTAATGTGCTGTCCTTTCACCGTCAGTTGGGGAAAGGGGTCTACCGGTGGGCGTTTCAGGTTGAAACTCTACATCAGGTCGATAACGTTTTTATACACTATGACATGCAAGCTAAAAGCATGCTTGAGGGCATGCCCCTACCATTGAGGGCATGCCCCATCCTAGTTGAGGGCATGCCCCTTCCTCGTATAATTTCCGCAAATTCCACAACGCATAAATTGACAGTTACAACCCTGAAATAGCCTTCCCCACGACTGTACAAATGCTTCCTTACCTGAGCCATGCCCAGCCAAGCCAGTACTCTTTTCGCCAATCTCTCATGCAGTCTGGGAATGTTGATAGAGAACCAAATCTTAGCATGCGCCACATGTGAAAATAACTTCCAGCTATCTGCATCCAAATACAATTATGTCAAGCCGATGAATTAGCACGGCTCTGTGAAAGATCACTTTTAGTTAGAGTACAGTCGCGCTCAGACGCCATCAGTGCGCAATGAAGAGCTTCCACCAGTTGATATAGCCGTTACAGTCACGTGCTATCTGCGACAGGTTGACAACTTTTCCCATCACTATCAACCGGTAATTAGTTTTCTGTCGTACTAATTGCTTCATCTCGGTCCCGATCGGCAACCAGGATCGATATTGTGACAGGAAAGCTACCAAAAGCTGGCAGCATTGGCGGATGCCGGAGTGAGTGGTGCGTTCCAGGACAGGTCGACTAAATTTGTATTTGGTCCAAAATTTGTGTACAGGGTAGTCTTGTGCTCTGAACACCCCTGAACAAGTTTTAGCCAGATCCGACTAGCGGTTTTGGAGCTATAGCCTACGGAAATATTTTGAGGTCACACAACAAGGGTATCTTTGGCGATAACTTTATAATCGATAATGAAGAGGAAGTGCAACGTATTATGCATCTTTAAGAATACAAATGATAAAAGAAAACATCCGTGATGAAATATCAACATTTCGCACGTTTAACCTCGTGACCTTGTGACCTGCTGTAACCCCTGGCCCATTGAAATTGATAACTTTGATGACACAGAAATACAAACGGGCATGATTTGTCTACAATATGAAAAAGCGTTTTGCTTTTAAATATCTCAAATACGCGTCCGTTCTCCATGTTTTTTATGATTTTCCGATGTTCGGAACGGACGGATTTCGAATAAGTTGTCTCTCATTAGAGAACTACGGGCATCGCGCAATGAGATGAAGAAGGATGGTATCAAAACGTTTGCTTAACAAAAAGTATTTACAACTTATTGATGTAAGTCTTATAATTTGCCTTTATAAGCTTCACAAAGTTCAAGGTCACCAATTACCGATAGGTTGGTAATTGGAGTTTATAGGCATATCAACTGCGTCGGTCATGCAGCGCCCACATCATCGTCAGTCAAACAATGGTCAGTGAAACAATGGTGTATGCATGAAGGTCAGTCGCCGAGGCAACTGCATGTGAAGGGGTCGATGGACGTGTGACATCTTGCCGTACTACGATCCTCAATTCGTCAGTGTGACCATTGCCGTCCTATGATCCTCAACAAAGCGTGTAAAAACGACTTAATGAGGCACATAAATCACTTTATTTCTGATAGTGAGCGGAAGAGCCGTCCCGATTGAACATTTGATGACTCGTTCCTTAATACTCTCTCTCTCTCCCTAAGAGAGAGAGAGAGAGAGAGAGAGAGAGAGAGAGAGAGAGAGAGAGAGAGAGAGAGAGAGAGAGAGAGAGAAATAGAGAGATAGAGAGAGAGAGAGATATATATATATATATATATATATATATATATATATATATATATATATATATATATATATATATATATATATATATATATATATATATATATATATATATATATATATATATATATATATATATATATATATATATATATATATATATATATATATATATATATATATATATATATATATATATATATATATATATATATATATATATATATATATATATATATATATATATATATATATATATATATATATATATATATATATATATATATATATATATATATATATATATATATATATATATATATATATATATATATATATATATATATATATATATATATATATATATATATATATATATATATATATATATATATATATATATATATATATATATATATATATATATATATATATATATAGAGAGAGAGAGAGAGAGAGAGAGAGAGAGAGAGAGAGAGAGAGAGAGAGAGAGAGAGAGAGAGAGAGAGAGAGAGAGAGAGAGAGAGAGAGAGAGAGAGAGAGAGAGAGAGAGAGAGAGAGAGAGAGAGGGGGGGGCGGTACGTCCAAAGTGACGCCTTCGCTCATGGGTAAAATTAGAGGGGCTAAGACGATTTGTGGGCCAATCGTTCCAGTCAACGCAATGCAGTTAATGGTAAGATTGGATAATATTGTGGGGGTTGGGGCATGGCCGCCCTCCCCCTCCCCCGCCATATTCCTACGTCCTTGCACGATCCCCTTCGATCGCCACATCAAAGATGTTATGCAGACCAGATCCAGCAACGTACGCATTCGCTGCAGCTAGCTAATTGTGTCCCGGTCATAACCCCACTGATCATGTGGCATGAAAACTTGGCTAAAAAGACATGTTTCTTATGAGCGTCCAGGACTGTGAAGCCTTTGCCTTTGGTTGTTATTAGACAGGTGTACTAGTTTTCAGCTGGAAAAGTTCAGATCTCGATCACCCCAACTCGCATTTTCGAAAACATGAATATTTGGTGTTCAACATGCCTGCGTAGTTAGTCTTCAGCTCCTGCTCCATCTGACAATCTTAAAGTATGCACACCAGAGACAAGAAGCAGAAAATAGCGCATAGCTCGGCGCAAGTCCTCACGAATGGCATGGGGTATGAACCACTGAAATCAGTGTTTCACCACTTGGGGATCAGGTCAAAGGTCACATTTGGGCACAAAATGTCAATTTTCGGTCTATGTCTCCAGTTTTGAAACATATACCTAACCTGTTAGAAGAAATGGGTATTTAAATGCACATGTATGCCTCTAGAGTAGCAACGAGCGCCAAGTGTTACACTCAGGCTCATATGGAAGGCGCCAGGTCAGATTAAATAGGTGACCTAAAATTTATAAATGTTTTAAATGGCCTAGGCTTGGTAGTTTTCACTTCCCTGGATAAAAATAGACGCTAAGGTGGTATTCAAGGACTAATATTACCCTGTGATACTCTAAGTGTAATATTGGGGTTCCAGGGAGAGTGCAATTAATTCAGATTATGCTCCCTCAGGCAGTGATCGGTTCCGGACCACCTTTGCTATTAGCCAGATGTCAAAAGGTCCAGCCGTTCCCTGGGCGACGCTAAGCGTCACGGCCACCTGGACACTGTGAGGTGACCGCTCGTCTGCCGTCGAAAGCAGGCGGGCTGCATATTACCGCGGCCACGCCTTGGTGCTGAGCGTAACCAGCACCGGCCATGCCGCGGCCAGACCGGCCAGGCTCAGACCCACAGCCGTGGGCGGGGCTGCATATTACCGCGGCCACGCCTTGGTGCTGAGCGTAACCAGCACCGGCCATGCCGCGGCCAGACCGGCCAGGCTCCGACCCGCAGCCGTGGGCGGGGCTGCATATTACCGCGGCCACGCCTTGGTGCTGAGCGTAACCAGCACCGGCCATGCCGCGGCCAGACCGGCCAGGCTCAGACCCACAGCCGTGGGCGGGGCTGCATATTACCGCGGCCACGCCTTGGTGCTGAGCGTAACCAGCACCGGCCATGCCGCGGCCAGACCGGCCAGGCTCAGACCCACAGCCGTGGGCGGGGCTGCATATTACCGCGGCCACGCCTTGGTGCTGAGCGTAACCAGCACCGGCCATGCCGCGGCCAGACCGGCCAGGCTCAGACCCACCCGCAGCCGTGGGCGGGGCTGCGCTCCCAGTGCGTCGGTGGGCCGCCAAAACACACGGTTGCGGGAGGGTTCGCCCTCCCCTCCGAGGAGGCCTACCATCCCCCCCCCCAGTGCATGTAACCGATAGGGGGGGAGGGTTGCCAGATAGAGAAGCCATCGAGACCATCAAAAGTCATTGACCTTGATATGATCGCTGACCTACATCCACATGTTAATATGATTGTCGAACAGCCTAAGATGCCCAACCTACTATATGATCCGAGAGTGAGCACACCTCTCCTATCGGAGAAAACGTGTGTTCGCCGGAAGTGGAACTCCTGCCAGCCAAATGCTAGCTTACAATTTTGGATCATATATTTCGCGATTTGTGTTATACCATGTCAAATTCACATTGTTTGTTATTAGCGACACCACGCCATTATTCACTAACGGAACCAATGCCATTGCTAACCTGGGGACGAGTGGTCTAGGGGTAAGATGCTCGTCTCACAATCGAAAGGTTGTGGGTTCGAGTCTCACCTGTCGCTACTCTTCGCCCGCGACCAATCGGCGTGAGAGATTGGCGACGCTGCATAACTCAACGGTCGACGTGTCGCAAAACCAATAACCAACCAACCAACCATTGCTAACCTGATGTGCTGATTGAGCAAACACATTCATCAATTGTGCTCAGTCTGTCCGGAGTTACTGGCTCCTGTCGTTCGTAATCGGGCTATCGCGGAGCTGGTTGTTTCATCTCACGAGAGTGCTCATTCGGAACTAGGATATTTCTGTCGATGACTTTTGACAGCTTGCAGGAGCCACTGCAGCTGGTGTTCGTCTCCAGCGGCCTTGCGAGCAGAATGCCAAGTAAAGCGACATCTCGTACGATGAAGTCATCAATTATTTTGACTTCATGTACGAAATTATGCAGCTCATATGCGAAATTATGCAAATATAGGAACCGAGCCATTCTGTCGGGGTTTTTGAGTGATATCGGACGCAATAACCATCGTACTCGTGCCATTTACTGCAATCAGATTCACTTCATCAATCGTGGCTTATGCCAGGAATGACGAAAGTGAACCACGACTGTTCGTCTATAAAATCCTCTAATTTATTGGTTTCATCTATAAGCCTATATATGATCTTAGCATCTGTATCCATAAGCCTCTATAAGCCTCTGTATATGAATACTGAGCTATCCACTTGGAATTCCTCTGGCAATGGGAACGCTCTCAAGCATGACGAAATGGCTATTTCCGTCAAGGAATCTAAGCTGAGTCACAGAGTGAAGCAAAAAACGATCAGCGCTGGTTTGATATGCCACAGATGGCCACTTACTGACACGAAGAGCGGCATTGGCTAGCTCTTGGTCGGTGGATCTGTACTTCAAAAGCATTTTGAACAATCATAAATAATTGTGAGATGCGTCTTCCGCAAGGGGTGCCGTTAGCCAAGCTGGAATGTGCATCGGAATAGGAACCGAGCCATTCTATCGTTTTTTAAGTGATATCGGACGCAATAACCAACTGACTTGAAAATAGATGCATTTTCACAAAATAACATTTGCCATCCAACCCTTGTAATAAACGGCACCCGGACGAATCCATTGAATACGCCGAGGTGTAAAGAGCCCAGGAGTATCAGAGCAGGCTCTGCGACTTCTTGACTGCAGATCTAGTGGGTGGGGTGGGGTGGTGGGGTGGTGGGGGTAGCCGAGGGACCATGCTCCCCGAAACGGCCTGAAGGGGGTCAAACTATCCTTTGCCTTCCCAGACGTGACTGAAAATTAACCTCAAGATATCAGTTTGATGGCACGTGCCAGGGAATATTGAAACATATAGGTGTGACAATTACGACACAACACGCAAGAAAATGAAGAATTTGATCGGGATCGGCGAACTTCCTCCTCAAACTTGATGCATTTTCGGAATACTATGGATCCCAGTGGAAAATATGCTCAAGTAGACCTTGAGACATACGGCAAATTACGTTCTTCAAAATATACGAGGTAGCGTATCTGGCGTTTGCCTAAATACAATAGAAGCTAATTACATATGCATATCTAGAACACTCCGCCAATCCCAAAACCCTGCCTCATCCCTACTGCGTGAGCCAGATATAATACCAGGGGCATTCTTGAAATCAGTTAGTTGTATTGCCCTTGTTGTTGAAAATAGCACAGAAGAGACAATGCTAATTATGAGCAGCAGTTACAACAAAACATGACGCTTCTGCTGCTTGGCACGTCACCCGGACAAATCCAATGAAGACCCCCGGGTAGAATAAGGCACATGAGCATGAGAGGAAGCTCTGCGACGTCTTTATAATACCACCGGGAAAAAACAGCCGTTGGACAGGAGGTCGTGAGTACGTTTTTTTTCACGTTTTCGTCCGGGTTTCGTCACTAGTGTACTTTTCAAGACAGCGGTTTCAGTAGCACACTGAGATATAACTGATTCCACTTTGCTTTGAACTTTCGATCCGTAGCTCGTGGGGTTCACTGGGTCTTCCAAAAAGGGCTTCGGCCACTTATCCAGCAACAATCTCAAGAGCATGATGCCTACGTGCAAAGTGGAATATTCGTCGACGAAAAAGTTGGCGAAATTGGACCTTGGTTCCTTCCACACGGCCATTGTTGCTCGCCGTGGTACCGAAGCATATACCCCGAATACAGTTTTCAACACTGGAGTGTGACAGCGGCGAGCCTGTGCCTGTGCCATTACACACCGGCATCACATGTACACCGTCTGGCAGTGAACCCTTGTTGGCTGACGTTCGGCCTGGCCCGGTCCCCGCCGCTATTCGTGTCATGACGCCCTGTGATCTGGGCCATTTCAAACCGGAGCCAATGGTAGTTTTCACTATGTAGCTCAAAAGTAGAGCCCTTGACGAACATAGGCATTTATCAGTGCTTGATAACGGTCCCAGTGCCCGAATAATTCGAAAGGGTATTCATAGTATTTGTATTCATAGATGAAACCAGCATGGTAGACGATCTTATCGACTTTGTTATGTTTAATTTCATAGTGGTTTGAGTCGTGGTTCATCTTGATCACTCTTGACATAAGACACGATTGGTTGAATGAACCTGATGGCAGCAAATGGCGCGAGTACGATGGCTACAAAAAAGCGACATACATTTAGTAGATTACGTCAAAATTGGTAATGACACCGCCGTATGAGGTGTCGTTCTAATTGACGCTCGCAAGGTCGCCAAAGACGACTACTAGCTACAATGGCTCCTGCAAGCTGTCGAAAGTCACAGACAAGAATACCCCGAGATCTGAAAGAGCACTCTCGTGAGATGAACGAACTACCTCCGCGATAGCCCGATTACGAACGACGTGAACCATTAACACGCGCACTGGAGGTGGGGGGGGGGGCGAAATCCGCCCACCCCTCCGGTTTTTCGTAGATAGCTGCACATTTTACCGGTGGATATACGCGATTTTCTGCGTACCTGCTTAGAAATGACCGCCGTGTCGTTTAAAGCAAGAAAAATGGGAATCAGCCGATTTTTTTTTAGTTAGAGTAAAAAAATCAAGTTAGAGTCAAAAAATTTCCTAGCGCCAGACCACAAAAATCGGCCCTGATGCGCATCCCGTATATTCGCAAAAGGGAAGTGTTCTTGGCAACACTAGCGACTTGTTTGATGTATATTGATATGCTATATAGTTTCATTTCATGTTAGGTTACCGAGGTCAAGTCAGGTCAAGTTCATGACAGGCTAATGGAACCAAACCTAATCAACTGGAATGTTGTCATAAATGCACTACTGTTTGTCATTTGTACTGTTTGTCATTTGTGCTGTTTGTCATTGCGTTTCCATACTTTATTCATGTACTTCACTCCTTTCTTCGCGAAGCCGATTGCGCCGAGCTGCCCGACGGAGCAGTCGGGCGGGCGGCTCGGTTCCGGTAACTGGAACAGGTAACTGACCTGATAAAGTGCTGCTATATAGGTGACCTGAGGTCAAATGTCGGGTCTAGCATCTGTATTGCATCATTAGTAATGTCCAAAACACCATTGATGCCCATTTTGGAGCATTTAGACACAATCACAGCGATCCATAACAACGACAAGCCAAGCCACGCAAAACAAGAAAATGTTGGCAAATGTGACCTCATTTTACCTTGAAGATATTGACCTAAGGTCATGAAACTTACGCACAATAGAGTTCACTACCGTACCCATCCACCCTGTGAATTTCGTTCCTTCAGCTTTACGAGGAGCCGAGATCTTAGGGGGCGAAATCCGCCCCCCCCCCTCCAGTGCGCGTAATTTTCAGAGGCCTTCCAGGGCGCGTGTTAACACCGGAGAGGCTGCACTTGTTTGATCTGTTTGCCCAATCAGCATATCATGTTTGTGATGGGATTGGTTCTGTTAGTGAAAAATGGCGTAGTTTCTCTGATCACGAATAATGTGTATGTAAAATGCTGTAGCACAAATCGCAAGATATATCGCCGAAAGTTGTAAATTGTATAGCTTGTCTACCATTTGGCTGGCATCAGGAGTTCCGTTGATTGCAAAAACATGATATTTTATCTGATAAGTGAGGTACGCTGACCTTTGGATCATAGATTATGTGGGTGGTTGTAGGCGGTTTGACAATCATATATAGGTGTGAATATAGGTCAGTAACCTCACCAATGTCAATGACCTTGGATTGTCTACGATGGCTTATTTATTAACTTGGACTTTGAGTATCACAGGGTAATCTTAGGCCTTGAATACCACCTTAACGGCTATTTCTATCCAGATAAGTGAAAACTACTAAGCCTAGGGTATTTCATACATTTCGTAATTTTAGGTCCATATTTGGTCTGAACTAAGACATTCCATATGAGACCAGTGCAGTAGATAATCTTTCGCCACAGGGTCACAAAAGTTTATCACCGAAAGTGACAATGGGATGCTTCACAGGCTATGCAAAATTTGAACGCGCCCTTCAGAAGCTAGCCTCGCAAAAACCTATGGGGGTTCGTCCCCCTGTGATGGTGAGGGCCATGGTCGGTGTCTACCCGGGGGCGGATGTCCCCCGGCACTGGGGGCAGGTGTTCCCTGCCCATGGAAGGAGGCGCCACTGCGGCCGGGAAAACGCGCCCCTCCGAGAACGCTCGACTGCACTCCACCCCCCCCCCACCCCACCTCGCTCAACGAATTTTTCAGCCAGAGGCACCCCTCGGAGATGAATGGCAACCCACTGGAAGGAAAAGACGCCCCCCTGAGAGGAAAAGTCGCGCCTTCAGTGTACTCGAGGGTATCCCCGCTTTCCTACTTCACCGATCAACAAATTTCCAACCGAAGGCGCCCCTCCACGTTCTTTCGAAGTGGTGTCCCTTCGAAGAAATGGCACCCCTCCAGACGAGCTCCCCCATGATAATTCCTGGATCCCTCCCTGTGCCTACCTCACGAAGATCCTAGAAGAGGTGCAAGTAATTTTCAATGGTCAAATCTGTATAGCATTGAAACACAAACTCTCTTATGATGTGTAGTTCGTTTTATTGTCAGTTTATTTCACCCTATCACTTTACCCTTAAGGTGTAATGGGAGGAATTGGCTACTCAAATTCTTGTAATAAAACTCGTCATGCATTTTCTGTGTGATGTTTTGACATTTTCCAATGTTCTTAACTAAACGAAAATCGAACGTGCTACATTTTTTACATTACATTTACGTGCGGCGAAACAAAAATAAAGTCCCAACCTTGATCAATGCCAAACAACATCGGCTCTGCCACGCCAAAATTGTGTAGGAGAAATCGACGGCTATAAATGCATTCTTTTCATTCAACACCCATAAGCATAATGTTCTTGAACAATATCGAGGGAACCTGTTGGCTTCAACTCCAATGGTGGCGGAAATCATGCCAGGCACATCGCCTATCGTTTCAAATATGAAAATATGCCTGCAACTTTGGCGTTGGGGCTTATTGACTATCAGGGAATGATTCACGCCCCGCCATATCATGAATGGCGGGCAGCCATGACGGCGGGCCGCTGGCTGCGAGCGACGCCGTCGTTTATGGCGGGTGAAGACCAGAAAATAGTTCCAAAAGGCAATGCGCAAAGTAACAATATGCGCAGTATATCACTGTAAGCGGCAATGGAAATGAGGTCTGTAGGCAAGCTAACTTTAATAAATGCACTTGGCATCATATTTTATGGAGACAGAGTCCATAAGTTGTAACTATATTCTTCGCGCACACACTAGTGAGCATCCGGACACGCTTGTCGCAGGCGCATATTTCAGAGTTCTTCAATGGCACCAGGAACCTACCTGTTTTCTTTCTTTAATGTAGATCCCCGATGCCCGCATTAACATTGCGTCTGACGCCTAACGTCGCACATTTAGGCCAGGTTCACGGCGTGGCACGCTGCACTGGGTAAACCATGTGCTGTGCTTGGCCTGCTGTGGTGAGCTGTGCTGTGCTGGTCGGACCGTGGTGGGCTGTACTGTGGTGGGCTGTACTATGCTTGGCGGACTGCGGTGGGCTGTACTGTGGTGGGCTGTACTATGCTGGGTGGACTGCGCTTGAGCTGCCGCGGTGGACTGTCCTGTGCTGGGCGGACTGTGGTGGACTGTCCTGTGCTGGGCGGACTGCGATGGGCTGTACTGTGCTGGGCGGACTGTGGTGGACTCTACTGTGCTGGGCGGACTGTGGTGGGCTGTGCTGTGGTGGGCTGTCCTGTGCTGGACGGACTGTGGTGGGCTGTACTGTGATGGACGGACTGCTATGGGCTGCCCTGTGCTGGACGGACCGTGGTGGACTCTACTGTGCTGGGCAGACTGTGGTGGGCTGTACTGTGCTGGACGACTGCGGTGGACTGTACTGTGCTGGACAGACTGTGGTGGGCTGTACTGTGTTGGACGGACTGTGGTGGACTGTACTGTGCTGGACGAACTGCGGTGGACTGTACTGTGCTAGGCGGACTGTGGTGGTCGGACTTTGGTGGGCTGTACTCTGGTGGGCTGAGAGTGGCCCATGGCGCTGTTGTACTCACTGTGAGCTCTTGCCGAAGTGGGTGTCGTCCGACTGTTGTCCCGACTGAGAGTGGCCCATGACGCTGCTGTACTCACTGTGAGCTGTTGCCGAAGTGGGTGTCGGCCTTTGACTGGGCTGTCCTCTTGACTGAGAGTGGCCCATGACGCTGTTGTACTCACTGTGAGCTCTTGCCGAAGTGAGTGTCGTCCGACTGTTGTCCCGACTGAGAGTGGCACGTGACGCTGCTGTACTCACTGTGAGCTGTTGCCGAAGTGGGTGTCGTCCGACTGTTGTCCCGACTGAGAGTGGCACATGGCCTTGCCGAACTCACGACGAAATTTGCCTGGAACATGCGATCGCTAGTGAATAAGGAGCGGCGGCGAGGGGGGGTGCGAAGGTGGGGGCCGGCTGGACGGCCGCCGCCGATGCCGATGTTGTCAACAACCACCGAGCAGGCGGGCGCAAATAGTGACGCAGCTGGCCAGTGCTGACTGCAATCAGCGACGGCCGCTGATCAAATAGCGGCACAGATTCAGAGCCGACGCGCTGTGCCTCCCTCTCCGCGTCTGGACGTCCGGTGTGGCTGGAATCGGGCAGTGATGCCTGAATAACTTCAGACAGCCAACCTCCCATTCCACACGTCCGGGCGTCCGGTGTGGTTGGAATCGGGCAGTGATGCCTGAATAACACCAGACGAACGTGTTTGTACCCCGGCTCGTGGTGCGCAGGATCTAAACTGGGCACACAAGGCGACGTGTGTTCAGCAGCGGCTTCATAGAGCTGAGGGACATTTGTCACTACACCCGTCCGGCGTAAGACACACAGGGAACGGCTGTATATCGGCAACGATGAGTCACATGTCTCTGCAACATGCAACATTGGCAGCAGATGTAGTACTCACCAAACAGTCAAGCTGATATGAGATTATAAGCGTGGGCAAGTCCGAGCGAGTCGATAGCAGTACATGTCGTGCACATGTCAATCTGAGCGGCTTCACCAGGCCTGGCTTGGTCCGGTCTTCATGCTGTTTGAACTATAATGCTTGTTGCTGTTGTTGTGGTTAGTTAGCACTTCGGGTGTTATTTGTTCCATTTAGAGCGTTAGGGGACAGACCCAATAGAGATATGACAATTAGGGGGAGAAACTAGACGTATGAATGACACAATACTCTTGGAATTATTCAACTCCCCATCCCTCTGGATCCTCACTGGATATTGTGAGTCGGCGGGCTGTAAAAGAACTTGATGTCTTGTAGCTTCGTCCTTGCACAGAAATACTTCTTGTTCTATCTATACGGATGCTTTTTTCAGATGATATCCTGGAAATTCCAGCACTTGGAATATATTTGGCATGCTCAACTGCAAAAGGCGACCAAATTTTGCCAAAGGATCCGATGGTGCTGAATACTCAAGACAATTCAATTCATTTGGGCTCGAATATACAATGAGGGGCAGTTCTGGGGGCAATGCGTTCATTCACAATCACACTTTGCATGAAATAGCACGCAAGCGTGGAGACGTGCGGCATCTGCTAACACAGTTGGATAGTAGTGTTTGTAAAGTTTGAAGCCGAAAATGACGCGTCGTTTCTCTTACTCCAGGTGCGCCGAAAGTGTATTAGAAGAAACAAGGCCTGGTCAATAGCAGTCAGCTGCTGGGGTGTCGTTTAGCTACATATATGACACATGTGACCATTGTGATCTATCTCAGTTTTTATCTGTGCGTGCGCCAAGTTCACCAATTACAGTGCAGAGTTGTTGTGACAATAGAAAGAATAGCTTTCGTGAAATATAACTGTTCAAGATCATGCTACGTCACCGAGGTCAACTCAGGTCAAGTTCATGACAGGTCAATGGAGCCAAACTTGTTCAACTGGAAGGTTGTCATAAACGCAAATGACAGTCATGCGATTCATGTCATTTTGAATATTACGCCCTGCTGAAAACGTCTGTTTTTGTCATTGTGAACCTAAGCGTTTCCATACTTCATTCATGTACTTCCGCCCTTTCTTCGTGAAGCCGATTGCGCCAGGCGCCCGCCGGTCCGGCGGACTTCCCGGTTCCGGTAACTGGAACCGGTAACTGACCGGATAAAATGAAGATATATAGGTGACCTGAGGTCAAATGCCGGATTTATCATCTGTATTGCGTCATTGGCTATTTATGAAACATCATTGATTCCCATTTTGGAGCATTTAATCATAATCGTAGTCGATCCATAACCATGTTAAGCCAAGCCACGCAAAACAAGCCAAATATGACATATGTGAACTCATTTTACCTTGAAGATATTTAACTAAGGTCAACAAGTTGCACACAATAGAGTTCACCACCATACTCATCTACCCAGAAAATGTCGTTACTCTAGCTATCATAGGAACTGAGATCTTATGGGGGGCGGAATCCGCACCCCTCTCCAGTGCGCGTAATTTTCAGAGGCCCTCCAGGGCGCGTGTTAATACAACATTTCAAATTCCAGTTTTGATGCAGATGCAGGCCTGCTCCTTTCCAGTTGCGGATTACCAACTATAATCACGATATATATCTGGAAGTACACCCAATCTTTGCTCAAGAAGGGGACATTTTCAGAGAAGAGAGTTTGAAGTGACATTCTGCCGCGAGGGCAGCTAACCATACATCTCACACCTTAGTGGAGCCCGGGGCATCCGTCTCTCGTGGCAAGTTGGTGAAATCTTGGGTTTGTACCCCTGGTTATCAGGTTGAGGGTCGGGGGGGTCAGATTTTATTTGTGTTTTTCGTCATGGAATTATGGGTCTGTTCCCGTGGCTCCACTAACCTCCACAAACCTCCACTGGTCGTTCCCGTCACAAATCCGGTGGAGATTTTTCCTCCACCAACCTCCACCAGTGGAGCAAAAGCTCCACCAGCCCAGAAGCAGGATCCAATTGTAAATTTTCAGTTGAGCTCAATCACGGCGCACTTGCGCCATATATTTGGGCGTAAACAACGTCCTCCATCATATGAATCTCATCTTCATGCATCAACTGGATACCAGGATCATCCTTCGCAAAGGAAATATGAAATTACTACTACAACTATGAACAATAATCGAAGTAACAGATGCAGACCACGAAACATGTTTTTTTAGGCCTTTGATCTACGTCATTCGGCCTGAGGGAAGATGTTACTTTACCGGCCGAATCTGCCGCAATTCCCGTGCCCAGAAGTACCGCTGTTCTCCTGGCGCCGACTAAAATCCTACTTGCGCCCGATCGACGAGGTCGGGCAAGTTGAGATGAGGAAAAGTCAGCATCGGATAGAGAAGCGCCTCGGGGTCGAGGGAGCCCGGCGGGTCCAGACACGAGATTATATGCTGTACGTTAAGAAGGCAGGCCAAACCGCAAAACAGGGGGAGACGATGCTCAACCGAGAGGAAAGAGAGATATTGTGTGTAAATAAAATATACGACCTTCAATATACCAAAATTGGCCGAAACGTTGAGCAATAAAGTATAACCTTTATCGTTACTTTTGATGTCAACTCAGCACCTCCTGGTATATTGAAGGTCGTATATTTTATTTACACACAATGTCTAAAACCCAGGAGCATCTAAGAGCCATTCTTCGTTATAGGAAAGAGAGATTGCATGGTTCATAAAGTCATAAAGTCATAAAGTATTTAGGCTTAACACGCGCCCTGGAGGGCCTCTGAGAATTACGCGCACTGGAGGGGGGGGCGGATTCCGCCCCCCCTAAGATCTCGGCTCCTAGTAAAGCTGGAGAGACGAAATTCGCAGGGTGGATGGGCACGGTAGTGAACTCTATTGTGTGCAATTTTTGTGACGTTAGGTCAATATCTTGAAGGTGAAATGAGGTCAGATTGGCAAAATTTTCCGGTTTTGCGTGGCTTGGCTTGTCATCGTTATGGATCGCTGTGATTGTGTTTAAATGCTCAAAAATAGGCATCAATGATGTTTTGGACATTACTAATGATGCAATGCAGATGCTAGACCCAACATTTGACCTTAGGTCACCTATATAGCACCACTTTATCAGGTCAGTTACCTGTTCCAGTTACCGGAACCGGCCGCCCGCCCGACTGCTCCGTCGGGCAGCTCGGAGCAATCGGCTTGGTGGAGAAGGGAGTTGAAGTACATGAATAAAGTATGGAAACGCAATGACAAACAGTACAAATGACAACCAGTAGTGCATTTATGGCAACATTCCAGTTGATCAAGTTTGGTTCCATTAACCTGTCATGAACTTGACCTGACTTGACCTTGGTGACCTAACATGACCTTGAAACTATACAGCATATCAATATACATCAAACAAGTCGCTAGTGTTGCCTAGAACACTTCCCTTTTGTCAGTATACTGGAAGCGCATAAGCGCCGATTTTTGTGGTCTGGCGCTATAACATTTTTTTACTTTAGCGGCCCCTAACTTGAAAAATATTCGGCCAATTTCCATTTTTCTTGCTTTAAACGACGTGCCGTTCATTTCTAAGCAGGTACACCGAAAATCGCGTATATCGACCTGTAAAATCTGCAGTTATTTGCGAAAAACCGGAGGGGTGGGCGGATTTCGCCCCCCCCTCCAGTGCGCGTGTTAATAAGAGCCACAGGGGCCCATCTGGGTTAAGCCTATCTAGAAAAGGTACTAGAAATGTACATACTCTCATCCCAATCAATCCCTTATCCCTAGGAAGCTATATACCCCAGCCTATCTAGCACCGCTCACTTGCTACCGCATAACACCCTCAACAATCACAAGCTCCTCCCGTCATACCCATCGTGCCACCATAGACAATCTCATCAGCATCACATCCCGAAGGAAGGTGCTGAATCCACTGCTAGGCACACCCCACACAAATTCATAAAGCGTTCAGACTTAATAAGAGACTCACTTGCTATTGTATAATACACTCAACAATTACAAACTCCTCCCATCATACCCATTGTGCTACCATAGACAATCTCATCAGTATCACATCCCGAAGGAAGGTGCTGAATCCACTGCTAGGTACACCCTATATAAAGTTATAAAGTGTTTAGACTTAATAAGAGACTCACTTGCTATTGCATAACACACTCAACAATTACAAACTCCTCCCAACTCCCATCTCCTCCCTGTCGATCAACCCTCCCTGGAATACAGAAAAACAAGCCCCCTATTCTTATAATGATTGTCTATGTCGTTTTTAAAGATGTTCAGTGTGTTGCTCATCCCATAGGCGGAAAGGACGTGTGCTCCCTGCAGTCTCTGAGGACACATACATAGCCAGAAATAAAGACAAATTTGGGACTTTGTAAAACAAGGCGTACTATGTACATTGTGCGATCATCTGGACAAACATTTGAAAGGAAATTTGGCCAATTTATGATACAGCGCCAAATGCTTCCTTTTTGTCGTGGAATTCACATCGCTGTCAGCTGATTTCTCCACCAAGCTCCACCGGTCGTTCCCGTGGGCCAGTCTCAACTAGCCTCAACTATCCTCAACTAGCCTCCACTGCGTTCCTTCTGGTGGAGCCACGGGAACAGACCCTATGTGAATGTATCGCACCCGAAATCACCTTAGCTCTGCATGCGTGTTTGAAGGCGCGTAGCTGTGCAATCACTCGAGGCAAACATGCCTACAACCATGGACGAAAATACTATGCCTAAATTGTCTAAGCTTCGCAAAGCAACAGCTTGCCAACAAACAGCGTGAGCCCGCTAGTGCCAGCCGTTCCGGCGCTACTCAATATAGACCAGAGGGGGCAACCCCCCCCCCCCCTGCAGTGAGTTACGGGCCACACTTTCTGCTACATATCCTGGACCTTTTAGTTTGATCAACGACAGTGTGATGGCACACTTCACTAGGCCCTAACCTGACACGCTTTAGGAGATTAAAATTACGGGGTGCTTTGTCTAGGGCAATGGATCGAACTACCTCGCAATATGCAGGCGTCAAAATGCTTGCAAGTCTGCTGCTACGAGTCTTGCATGTAATGCATCGGTGTTCTGAACAATAAGTCTTGAAAACTCGTTTCGCTTGCTTAGACTTTGGCCATTGACATCGCCCGGTCGCGCAATAATCGTGGACTAAATTCATGCAATTCGGGACTCTTGACAGTCATAATTCGACATTGTTAATTCGTCTGTATTGGTTAGGCGCGCAATAAAATGGGGATGGGGAACAGTCGTCCGTTCAGTTACGGTCGGAGCAATAGTCTACGGAAAACATCGGTATCGGAGATCAGCGAATTTTCCCGACCAGCGCGAATACGATGTGCATGGTAACGCCTCATAAGCGTTTCACGATTATGGGTAAAATGATTCAGAACAACAACAGAATAGTTTGGCATCCAATCATTTATGTCTCAACATTCAGCACTATGTATAACTACAGGCTGACGTGAGACACTCGCTACTCCGTGCACTGATGCAGACTGAAGACACTGATTTGATGATCAGCAATGATATGAACTGTAGCAAAATATAGAAGTGGTGAAGTGAGCATATCTGAATTATTTTTCTTCTATGTTCATGGCGTACTCACTTCTGAAGAATAATAAGATGAACCACATTCAAGCCACATGGGTGTAGCTTTGTATGATCTTGAGAGGGCACTTGCCCCCCCCTAACACAACATGATTAGCTGAATCTGCCGACTGGTGGAACACCAAATAGCCAAATCATCGGCATAGAAATAATATTTTAGGAGGGGAGAAATTAGGGGAAGTTGTTCTAATGCGTCGTTGATCATAATGAGAAAGAGGGTTGGAGATAGGACGCTGCCTTGCGAGACGCCTCGATCGAGAGTTTGGGGCCAGGAATAAATGTCGCGCAGCGGACGACGAAGGAACGATTTTCTAGAAAGTTGGCAATAAAGGTGGCCATTCTGCCCTTGATACCAATTCGGTGTAATTTAATTATAAAACCAATTCGGTGTAACAGAACTGTGTACTTTATTAAACGCGGATTTTAGGTCTAAAAAAGGCGATAGTTTCGTTTTTTTCGCGAAACAACGCTGGATTGAATCAACAATTTCGATTAGGTTGTCAGCGGTGCTTCGCCTTGGTCGAAAGCTGCTCTGAAAGAGGGAGATAATTTTGTTGTTTTCGAGATAGACTGATTCGTCCATTGACCATGCGCTCAAATATTTTGCAAGCACAACTAGTGAGGGAGATAGGACGATAGCTAGAGGGGAGGTGTCGAGGTTTTGAAGGTTTAGGGATAGGGATGATAGTACTAGTAGACCAAGAGGGTAGGAAAGTGCCGTCAGTCCATAGTTGATTTAGTGCCGAGAGGAGGGCCGCCTGCGAGGGAAGCGGGCGCGTGGCCGGCGGCGGGGCGGCCTGGCGACGGTGGGGGGACCGGGGTCGGAGGCGCCCGCCATGGGAGCGGGGCACGTCCACCGGCGGAGGGGGAGGGGAAGGGGGGAATGGGAGGGCTCGGAGGGTCCGGGTAGAAGGGAGCGAGGTCGGGGCGGCCGCCTCGGCTGGTGTCGACCACAGGGGGGAGGGGCGATCGGAACCGAGACCACAACACCGGTGGTGCGGGTGTCGGGGTGGCTCGCGCCGCGTAGCGACGCTATTATCGCTCCCTGGCGTCTAGCCAGGCCGGGCAGAACGGGGACGACGCAGTGTGGGGTCCCTGGAACGCCGCACATCATGCCTCCTATGACGCGCATGCGTCCGGTGAACGTCGACGCAGCGCCCGCAGATCGGGTCTTTTGCGCGGCACACCTTGGTGAGGTGGCCGTATCGCTGGCAGCAGTATGCACAGCGGGCCGGGGGCGGGGTCCATAGGCGGAGGCCTATACGTAGATACCCAGCTATGATGTGGGTCGATGGGGTCAGGGTCATAAACCCAAACTTGAGGACCGGTCCAGGGTGGGGTCGGCGGCCGAGGCGGGTGACCTCGCACACCCCTTGGAATTGGAGCTCAGCGAGGAGCGCTTCCTCCGAGAGCTCCGCGAGCTCCTGGGCGTACGCCGTCACCCACGTCATGTTAATGCGGTCAGTCAGCTCCACAGTGATCCCGGTCCCGAGGAAGCGGTTGACGTTGAGAATGACGCGGGCCTGGGCTGCCTCCTTGACCCGCACCAGGAGGATCCCGGACCGGAATACCTTGGCTGAGGCCACCTCACCGGTCCACTCATCAATCTCCCTCGCGATGGCGAAAGGAGACGTCCTTGAGAAGGATGCCTCCTTTCTGGTGAGAAGAAGGAAAGACTCTCCATCGGGGGTCCCGGGATGGGGGAAAACGGGCCCCCGGCCGGGGCTGGCGCCCACCGCCCTCCGGAGGGGGCGGGTGGTCCCCGGGCATACCGGGTCAGGGTGGGGGGGGGGGGGGGGGGGGGGGGAGGGGGGGGGGGGGGAAAGGCACCCTGGAGGGGTGCTATAAGGAGAGGTGTGAAAAGATCTGACGTGGAAAAGTGGGAGAGAGGAAAAGAGTTGGGAGGGATGGGATTAGCCGAGTAGAGGCGGGCGCAGCCACGATCCGAAGACCGCTAGCCCGATCCTTTAAACCAGAAAGGTACCTCTGTTCGGCTCTAGCCTATTGGGTGGGATGGGAAAAAACAGTCGAGCCTGGCCGCCGACAAATCGGTTTCCGGACGGCGCCCGAGAGCACAGCTGGGCCGAAGGGGAGAGGGAGGGGAGCTACGCCGGCTAATCCGGCGAGCAACGAACTAGTGGCGTCGGCCGGCTAGTCCGGCTAACAATCAACTAGTGGTCCGGGTGCCTGACGTCACCCGGGGGCGGGGGTGGCGGAGCTTCCCGTAGATGCGCTGAGAAGGACACCTACGAGACAGCTGGGGAGGGCGGGAGGGGACTTGAGACGGCGGGCAGCTTCTTCTGCTCGATATCCTGTGCAATACCAGGTTTTGTCAAGCCTTGTGCATAAAATACTGCACCAAACAGCTTTATATGACTGGGTAATTGAGCCCTCCCCCCCCCCGCCACCCCCCAGATAAAAATAAATACCAAAAATTGCACAAGATGTCATAGTATTTTTGCTTGCACATGAACAAAACACCCTCAAGATTGCCATATTTTGCAGACATGATGTTGGTTAGTAGAAATACATTCAGTCTTATCTGCACTTCCTTCAGCAATGTGCCATGATTGCCACCGGCCTCCTTCTCCAAAGGCAGTGTTTTTTTCAGCCTGATAGGTAAACCGGCATGCTTTGCCTTCATATGCCTTTTCAACGATCTTGACTGGCCATTAAATTTGCAGCCAGGATAGCCACCACGCACCTTTTCTCGTGATGGTGGTGTCATATTAGCACTCACACCTAGGGCATGAGGTTTCTTCCAAGTGTTACTTCAGTTAGGTATGACCAGTGTTCGATTTATGTCTTGGAATTCTGGAATTGGAGAGGAAAATTATGTGGCATTACAGGTTGGTGTGGAGCAGAGGGCTTTGAGGACTTTTCTTTTAATCTGAATCCTGGATTATGAGAGGAAAACTGTGTAGCATTACAAGTTGGAGAATGATGTGATTTGTTTCTGTCATCAAAAACCCTTTTTGTACTTTTCAAGGTCATGTTCCGTGTTTCCATGTTCCCATGATCATGACCAAACAGCAAGGAAATCACGGTCATTGTCAGACTCAATTCATCTTTTGGAAAAAAGGAGTGGATAACTTCCCGGAGACAAAACTATTATGGGGGGCCAACATCAAAGACAATGCCATGTTTCTAATACTTGTCCTGGCTCTCAGAGACGAAACACCACTTACGCGATCATACACAAGTTTAAATTCAATAGCGCCTTGATACTTATTAAGTAGATACGTACACACTAAAACCAGCTTTGAAAACACACTGCGCCGGAAAACGGAACTGTTGCGTCGGATTCAATGTCTTGACGATGACAGCACACTGTCCCGCACTCGTCTACCGTTTGAGATTGCCGAAAGTGACGCCTGGTAACGGTTGCGGTCATCGACGATGGCAACCAAAGTACCGACTACACCCACAAATCGTACGCGGACATGGCGGCTTTTAGCATTTTTTATTTTCCATATAAACCACTTGGATTAACTTGTAGTTTGTAGGTAAATACTAGGTATGTAACATCTAACATGACTTCAGTATTTTTTCTTTCAGGGATGTGTCATGTTTATTGTGCATGCATTTCAGTAAATACCCAATGCAGGGTAATACTAATCTGCATCTGGCACATATGATGAACTTGGATTAGAGGCTGAATTGAATTGAATATTCTGTTTTTCTTCAAAGTAAAAGCTTCATTGGTCTAAAAAGTTTGGGAATGCTCCACCAGAATCTTCAAGCATGCTAGGAATAGTCTGGACATACCTCTACTCATATTTAACATGTTGCCAAAAATAGGTTTCAATATCCTGAATTAATATTTCTGAAGGCACTTACCCACATGTCGGGCTTGTTGTATTTTATATAATATGCTGTCCTCGCCGTATAATTTATACACTTAAGCTTTGCTTGAAGAACATCTTGGAGGTCACCACCTAGATCCCTTATCTTCACCTGATCACAATTTAAAATGTATTAAGATTACAAGTGGATTGTGCATACAAATATTGGCATAGCGTCAGACTCAATGGCATGACAAAAATTGCCCTTGGCGGGGCACTTACCACACGAAAAGTATACATAATTACGCCTCTGGTGAGGTGTGACAATTGTCTTCATAGCATCGTCGGTGGTAAGTGCATGTGTCGTAAAAATTGAGATAGATGGATATGGCGTGTTAATGATTTTGGAAATCTGACGATTAGCAATACAACTAGTAATAATTGCACTGCAAAAAGAAGCATTTAGAAGCATTCATGGCAACGAAATCCTACTAGAGGTATTGTTACCTTCAAACCGGACAATATTGAGCCACAAGGGCGGATCACACCCACCCACATATAACCAGAGACGTGTCACTCTGGGGGTAACCCACAGCTATGCCGGTCTTACAGCCAGGGGTGAAAAAAATGCCGAAGCTGTCACCGACGAATCTGTGAGCTGTCTCAAATTCTTTGCATATATGGTTAATAAAACAAGTGCCTCACACGCTTGCTTCGCCGCATTGAAAAAGCATGTTTGATCCTCATTGCAGTTGATACATATTTCAGCTAGAAATTTGAGAGTAGCACTTTTTATGTTTCGAATCATGAGTTTTGTCACCATCAAATCCACAAAATAGTTTTGGGGGCCGCCGGTGGAGGCGGCATATAGCATGCAAAGTATAGCATACAAAGTTGTAAGTAAGTAAGTAGCATACAAAGTTGTAAGTAAGTAAGTAGCATACAAAGTTGTAATATAGCATACAAAGTAACATTCAAAACAAATAAAAAATATGTAACATAACCTAACCTAGCCTAACCTTCCATGCAATACAAATTATCTGTTAAGAAATGGATAATTTGCAAACAATTCTTTTCCAAAAAAATTGAAAAGCAAAAACCCTAACCAAATCTAACCTAACCCAGCCTGAACTGTTTTTGAACACAGAATACTTCAACATTTTTTGAAAATTGCCCATTTTTCCCCAAAAAGCATAACTTACAACAAAAGCCTAACGTAACCTAACTTAACGAAAACTAACCCCTTTGTATGTTTTATGAAGTAAAATGCGTGCAAAACTTGTCTTGTGGTTACCTTAAACTGCAACAATAGTAGTTTGGTTAGGTTAGTTTTGGTTTCATAAGCTGGAAGTGTTAAAAAAACATCAACAAAATCCTGAAAACAAAATTAGAAATTGTTTTTCTTTCAAAGCATATTATGTTAGGTTTCATTAGGTTGTGTTAAGTTTTTATAAGTTTTATAATTTGAAGAAAACAAATTGTGTGAAATTTGTTAGTTTCCTTTTTTTTTTTTTTATTCAAGGGGAGGTCAGTTTATGTTTAATTTTATTTATATTTTTTAAGCATTCACTTTTTTACTGTTAGCTGACTCAAAGCTTCTTTTTAGTGTTATTTTGCTTCCAAACTGAAAAATAAGCATTTGCACAGAAAATGGGTGGTCCCATCATCTTGGTCACCTTCACAACTATTGCACTGAAAAAAATACGGACCAAGAATTTAAAAAAAAACACCCTCCAAGCACAAATTTACCATGTTGTCTTGGCTGGCCTAAGGGTAAGAGCATGAATACGAGTTGATCGAAAATTGTAAACATATTTGTTTAGGTGTCATGGATGGCCAAATTTTGCTGAATTCCAATTGGCCATAAATAACAATGATGCAGTTGTGAAGGATGTGATACCAATACACAATACCTTTTGTGGTTACAGCAGCACACAAAGATTCTGATTTAGTAGGAATAGACATAATTGGAATGGTAATACCTATTGACATCATTGAAAACTTCAGTGGCACAACTAGATGTATTAAATCCACATCAAATAAAGTCAGCCTGCTGCCAGAAGTTGAAGCTAATTTGTATCTTGGGAATGTGGACATGGTACAATATAAAAATTGATTATTGCTAGATTTTCGGCACCCAGAACATCATCATCTCCAGCAAATTATTATCTCATTCTTCTTATCTGGGGGTTGAATGGTATTGTTCGACAATTAACAGCTCTGCAATAAAATGCTCAAGACTCACTGGACAGCACAAGCAGAAATTCAGATGTCGCAGGCTGAAAGAAAAGCACCCTCTCCATATTTCATTACTCCACAACTTCTTGTCCACATTTAGGATTACAAAGTACAGACAGAACCCTGCAGTAGGTAGGCACCTACCTACCTACCTATGTACGTAAACCTGGTCAGCAGGCATAGCCAGCACAAGAAAATAAATTCATTGCTTGCATGGAATTGTCCAGTGTATCACCACACAAAAACATTCATTGCTAGCTCCTGGTGATGCGTTGACATCATCATTGGGCATCGGTCTGCACCATCGTTCCCACTTTCCTCCAACACCGAAAGACATATTCTTTACGCGCAAGAGCTGCCCTCCGTCCCTCAACTTGTTGTTCCTCTTTATGTTGCGCATTTCTCCTTCATAATTACAGCCTTCATAGCCGCAAGTCACCTTCTTCCTTGACGGTGCAAAAGGCGTCGACTTCCCCATCGTTCCAGCTCCTCTCAAGGGCAAAAAAGAACACAGAATTGTCTTTATTCCCACCGAGGACTTGATGAACGAACCAACCGGTGGACAAAGATCATGGGGAAACCCAAGGCTATTTCACACCATTCAAGGAGATTCAATTTCATGCCATTCAAGGGGAAACCATTCAAACCACCAGGTATAAATTGTTCTCCAAATGACATCACAGAAAACTATATATGTACCCGCGGATCCATGAAAGAAAGTGGTAATGTTTTTGGTATCTGTTGGGAGTTACGTGAAATAAAATTGTCTTCGTGTTGATTTGTTTTTTTGTTTCACGAATTATTGCGCTAATTAAGGGCAAGCAGATGCCTTTAACTTCCATGACGTCATTTCCCAGAACCCGATTCTACTTCATTCAGCAAAGTCATTCAATAAGGTTCAACGCGCCACAAATGTCCCGCAAGCTCACTTGCTCCACCGGCAACCCCGACGCTATGAGAATTTAGCATAGGCGCCACCGTCCCGCATATTTTTTTCAGCCAGCAACTGTCTCATAAGGACGCTACCACGATATAAAATATGTCATCTTCTAATGTAAACTAGCCCAGAAATGGACTGATACAATTGATTTTCAAAAAAAGGTGTTTTCAAGCTTGGAAAGAAAAAGGCATGTCAGCCTTTGGCTGTCTCATTAGTCTTCCGTGTCCCTTTAGCTGTCACCGACGTGCGTCGGCGTGTCGTTGGCTTTTTTCGCCTCTGCTTACAGTTCGATAAGAGCTTGATTACACCACATTCCATTTCCACAAGCCTTCCCACTTTATTCCCGGAATCCTTGCCCATGGCCCTCTCAACAGAGGAAATTCCCGATGAAACTTCGTACACAGTTTGGTAATCTAATATATATGCAACTATATATATATATAGCAATGCCCTTCCCGGCAGTCTACAGGCCATTAGGATGCCATAAGTCAGTGCACCATTGGCTCCAAATGTGAAGCTGATCTTTGCCTGTGAGTTACTGTTTGTCATTGAAGTGCGCCCAGGTTCAGCCGAACCCTCGCCGTGTTTCCAACTACTCCATCGACAATGAACTGCAGCAGAGACAGATCCAGTAAGCCCGTCCATTAACCGTCATCATTAGTTATTGTCGCTACGCGGCAGGCTATTACACTCACAAAATTGGTCGCCAAAATCAGTATCGACCGTCCACAGTGAGGAGTCTGCATTGAATGAAACCGCCCAAAGATGTGCCACCACTTTTTCTAAAGCAGCAAATAGGTTCTCTCGCAGCATGTGGCTGTAATGGGACGTCACATCTTCCATCTATATTTCTATCTATCCATCCATTCTAGTCTTCAAATTGCTACTACTCAGAACAGTTAGTTGTCACAGCCCGCAGATTGCTACTACTCTGAACAGTCAGTTGTCACAGCCCTCAGATTGCTACTACTCAGACCAGTCAATTGTCACAGCCCTCAGATTGCTACTACTCAGAACAGTCAGTTGCCACAGCTCTCAGATTGCTACTACTCAGAACAGTCAATTGTCACAGCCCTCAGATTGCTACTACTCAGAACAGTTAGTTGCCACAGCCTTCAGATTGCTACTACTCAGAACAGTTATTTGCCACAGCCCTTAACTTGCTACTACTTAGACTGCTCGTGACTGTATTTGATCGACGGCGTCAGTTCGGACAGTTCGGTATGAATATTGATTGCAGCTCAGTGCCGAACCGGATCCCATGTCTAGTATGAAGAGACTGAGCTCGTCACTGGGTACGATGTCATCTCCACAGAATGGCGTCTCCTCAAGGGCCGAGGTCGCCCGGACCTTCAGAAAATCATATTGACTCTGAACACGGGAGTACTAGGTCATATCTGACTAATGAAGAGGCATCAGAGGCTCATTATAACGTGCTGTTGTGACGGGAGTGTCCGTTTGATTTTTGTTCTTTCGTGACGGGAAGGAGTTAGTGGTGGCCTGTCCCTGTCGCCTTTTGCAACGGTAGGGGGTTAGTGATGCCCTGTCGCCTTTTGTAACGGGAGGGAGTTAGTGGTGGCCAATACCTGTCGCCTTCTATGACGGGAGGGAGTTAGTGGTGGCCCATCCCTGTCGCCTTCCATGACGGGAGGGTTAGTGTTAGTGGTGGCCCGTACCTGGCCTTTTGTGATGAGAGAGAGTTAGTGGTGGCCCGTACCTGGCCAATTGTGATGAAAGGGAGCTAGTGATGGCCCATCCCTGTCGCCGTGTATAGCAAGGACTCAGAGACAAGATCGCATCGAGGCCAGTGGCCAGCGATCGGGTCGTGCGTTGCATCAGGGAGATAATCGCCACCCAAGCGGTCAAAAGATACACAGCGCCAATAATACGGTACGTCTGTGGTCACTGTGTGTCCATGCATCGTGCTTACCCATCACTCATCTTGCGGTGGGGTGGAACTTTTCTAAAATGGTTGGGAAAGGGAGGAGCTCACGCAGCTTCAAACTTAATTTGCTGTAGTGTTTATTCTTCCGTCTTGTGGTTAAAGTGAAGATGATAGGGGTGAGTGTGGGTGGGGCTAGAGTCCCGTCCCAATATATGGGAAATCCAACCACTGGAGTTGTCCCTTCCCCCGTCTTTATTCTCTGAATTTGTGGAACGCAAGTTCCAACAATATAGCAATAGCATGAATCAACACGTATCCAGAGTTTGTTTAATTGCTTTTTGGGGGCGGGCATTCTTCACCCAATGTACTCAACAGCTCTACGTGGGATGACTATGCATGAAATGAATGAATGAAACATGCGCGAATGAAAACAAAGGCAATATAATGGGCAGAATGCATGGTATGTACAACTTTTTTGCCGACGGTATTAGGAGCGAGGGCATATAGTATTCAAAGGTTAATAAGTTGAACAGAACTGTGGTAGTGTAACCTGATCGTGTTTATGGCCGAGCCTCCAGCGCTGCCACACTGTCGTGGTCGCCACACTGTGGTCGAGCCTCCGGCGCTGCCACACTGTCGTGGTCGCCACACTGTGGCCGAGCCTCCGGCGCTGCCACACTGTCGTGGTCGCCACATTGTGGCCGAGCCTCCGGCGCTGCCACACTGTCGTGGTCGCCACATTGTGGCCGAGCCTCCGGCGCTGCCACACTGTGACCTAGCCTCCGGCGCTGCCACACTGTCGTGGTCGCCACATTGTGGCCGAGCCTCCGGCGCTGCCACACTGTGACCTAGCCTCCGGCGCTGCCACACTGTCGTGTTCGTCGCACTGTGGCCGAGTCTCCGGCGCTGCCACACTGTCGTGGTCGCCACATTGGGGCCTCCGGCGCTGCCACACTGTGGCCGAGTCTCCGGCGCTGCCACACTGTCGTGGTCGCCGCACTACACATAAGTCGCCAATCGCGATTCGCTACAAGCGTACTGCAGCATTGATGAACGGCAAATCGCGCAGCTGACGACACGCAGCAGTTGCAGCGCAGATCCGGCCGCTGCGACGCCCAAACCAGCTTGGTCTTGATCTTGGTGGATTCAAGTCTCATAACCGCTGGAAGCTCTAATGGCTATTGATCAGAAAATCTACAGAGGGAATCAAGCGAACCCAGCCAACCGATTCCCAAATAAGCGCTTGGTGGCAGCTAAGTTGCGAGAACAGAACCAGACGCCACGTGGCGATAGCACAACCAGACGCCACGTGGCGATAACACAACCAGACGCCACGTGGCGATAACACAACCAGACGCCACGTGGCGAGACCACAACCAGATGCCACGTGGGGAGAACACAGCCAGACGCCTCGTGGCGAGGACACAGCCAGATGCCACGTGGCGAGAAGACAGCCAGACGCCACGTGGCGATAACACAACCAGACGCCACGCACGACGAATACAGTAAGTCAGTTTATCGTGGCCTGTTTTATAATTGGTTCAGAACAGTATATTACTGAAATACAAGCCTTTTGATGTTCGTGGCACGTGATGACATGAAAATGTTGGTCATCTGATCTTCAGTGTTGTGGTGCACAAGTGTTCTAACTCGTTATAAGGTCAAGGGCATAGGTTAGGCATAGGTCAAGGGTTATAAGGTTAAACAAATGGCAGAAATGTCTCAGAATTATGGTAGATGATTCCACGACAAATGGTAGATGATTCCACGACAAATCGACAAGTGAAGAGGCCAAATTACACTCGATACTTCGATGAAAAATGGTATACAGGGTTAGCTTGTCTCTAGAATCCAGCTGTGGAATTTTGGGAAAGATCCGCACAACGGTTAAGGTGTTATGCCATCGGACATTTTTGAGAGGTCACCTAAGTTTTGGATACCTGGAACTCAATGAAGAGTAACACGAACTGCACAAAGCTATATATCGCTGAACCCGTCATGATCGACTGCATCTTGTGTCAATTTCGACATTTTTGTTCACGCGTTTTTTTAAATCGTGAGCTTGTGACGTTAGATTACGTAACCTAGATAGACCTTCGAGACAGCCACAATGCTATTTTGGAAATTCAGAAGCGACGAGGGGTGATTTGTGAAATCCAAGATCGTCACTTCTGAGGAGAAAAGTAATACAGATGTATTTACATTATGCAATATACTTGTGTCTCAATGTCAGTATATAAAAATATGTATGATCATATATTGCACCGACAACACTGAAGGGTTTTCATCACCGCCAATCACTGTAATATTAACCTTCTGACGTTTCAAATCCCACATTCTGGAAACGAAAAGATGAACCTCATTGACTGAGTAATCGCATTCATCTTGAACTGTTTGAGAACAAATTTGGCGCGGACGCATCCATTGACACATGCTGAGCCTGAAGTGAATCGCATTGGATCATGAGCCGTCTACGTCGGTGTAATAAAATGTAGCAACTGAATTACACAGTGCAATGTAGTGCCACAATGTGCTGCAGTACAGTATTATAACGCAATGAATTGTAATGATCTATAGATCTGCAGATCATCCGATACCTTGTCAGAATCCCAACTCAGACTGATGATCTGTCACTGCGATAATATTAATCAACATAATCTGTACTAGGGCTCACACTAACACGTCTCACTTCACCAAGCTACAATTAACAATTACAATTACAATTACAATTACAATTACAATAATATTTATCAACATAATCTGTATCAGCGCGCACACTAACACGTCTCACTTGACCAAGCTACCATAACACACGCCCCGCATCGGCAAGTAGTTCACGAACTATTGCGGTGCTGTGGGTCATTGGTGCGAACTTGTGGTACCTCTGTGTTCCCTTCACCGTTATGGCTTTCGACAAACACTCGGTGAGGTGGGTCATGACGTCCATTTCCTCCTGCTTTGATACAAATAGGAATTTGATGCAGATGGCTAGTTTGTGCGACAGATACTCAAACATATCCTCCGCTGTCAGTATCTGGTTGTTAGCAGGCGCTTGAGGCTCTCTTGAGACGCAGCACGCTTGGCTGTGCCCTCGATGCCGTCGCAAGCGCCTCTGCCATGCAATGTGACAAAAAGGTCACTCACAGGATACCCCAAAATCTGTCTGATGGTGGCACATTGATGAAGTCATGCTTATTCGTATACTACAGTCTGTGAAATATATTTATTTTAAAGTCAGGTATTGCTTTTCGAATTTCTGGGATAAGCCGTTACATGAACGCATGCACCATGTCGGTGTTGTGCTTTGTGCCGTCCGAGATGCAGCAGTAGGCTCTGATGGCACAGTACCTCGTCCTCACGCCAGCACACTATAAACGGGTGCACGGTACACTGGGACAAATTCCAGTGGAAGCCTTGAGCTGCATCCTGCACCACAAATGAATAATTTTCAGCGAAATCATACTAGACAATCACTTCGTCCTGCTTGGCGGTAGCCTTTGTGTAGGTAAAGTGCTAGCCTTGTTTGTTAGTTACAAAGTGGTGTTTGATCAGCTTCACGGTGTGCTGGCTTAAATATCGCATGCTTGCGTCTTTGGTCTAGACTATTTCTGCGAGTGTACAGCGATGTGTGCTCATCCACCGTTTGTACCTAATCTTATTATCCATGTCATCATCTGGGGCTAAATCACTTTCCCTCTCTTCTGCTGATTTGTCCGCGGGGATAATCCTCAGAAAGTTCATCACCCGGTCTTCACCAGGGCAGTCCTCACAGTTGTGCACCATGCAATCACGGTTTTCTGTGCCACATACAGCGTGATCGAGGAGGCTACGGTATTTGAGACCGGAGAGCAGATAGGCCGAGAGAGGATATGAACAGTCTTGGGTTTTTATGATAAGTACACATGCACACCGAGTGCGTCCCACTGCTGCCTGTCAAGACGCAATGCTTCGGACGAAGGGCAGCAAAGGTTAATAATCCGGCGCGAGGGTTTTCAGAGTTCTCCTTGTATCATATATCTCACACAAATTTCCCAAAGCAAGCCTTTTCTGAATTATACTTTTGGTTCCAGCAACATGTCGCAACGTGACACGGTCGGTCTTGCCGAGACACATCCGGCTGATCTGGTCCGACTCATAAAATAGGCTTACTTTAAACTTGACTGCGTCCGATACTCTCAGAAATTTCCTTGCTTCACAGGCAGCACGTTCCGCGAGAGTGAACAGTGAGCACTGGGCACCTAAACACTGTGCCACCCATTGTTTGTGCCCTTTCTGATATTTCACTACTTTTGCAGCTTTTATTTTCGCGAGGCTATAAGTGGTTGTAGAAATGGTTTCTCGGTTCTCGGAATGTGATTGCTATATTGTGGATGCTTCTATCTCCTTGTAATTCATGGTAAGGTATAACTCATAAATCATCTACTACCACAATTTGGAGACATTTCTGCCATATTGTTTAACTCTTGACTTCAAGAGTTAGAACACTTGTACAACACAACATTGAAGATCAGATCACGAACATTATCATCCCATCACGTGCCTCGAACGTCAAAAGCCTTTCATTGTAGTAATATGCCGTTCTAAATACTTATTAATTCACGCCACGATAAACTAGTGCAAAAGCAACTATGCATGCCTAACTTTCAACGGATATGTAGAGTTTTAGGAGCAAAACCATTTTTTTTTCGAAAGATAAGATATCGAACTTCATTTCTGCACTTTTTCAAATCGCAATGTGACTGTCCCGAAAGGTAAAATAGGTCACGTGGCATTGGGTCACGATGTCACGATTTCAATTATAACGTAAACGAAAATTTCGAAATAGCCAAAAGATGCAGTGGGTCATGGTGAGTTCACTGATATATACTTTTGCACAATTCGGAGTGTTCTTCATTGAGCTAAAGACTTCAAAATACACCCATGTTAGGTAACATCTAAAATATTCGCGAGGCCATAACTCCTTGACCGTTGACCTGAGCGTTCTAAAAATGGCACAGCTGGATTCGGCGCATCAGATAACCCCACACAAATATTTTCATCAAAAGATAAAATATTGGGTGTTATTTTGGCCCATTCACGTGCCGATTTGTCGTGGAATGGCCCACAAGCGTAAATAATGATTTGTGAATTCCATGTCGATCAATATGACGATATGGAACTATATCACTATATCACTTGACCTGGTCCTCGGGCTACAACATCCCACGGCCTGTCCTTGGAGCTACAACATCACATTACCTGACCTCGAGCTACAACATTACATGACCTGAACCTCGGGGTACATCACATGACCTGATTCTCTGGCTACATCACATGTCTTGGCCCCGAGCTGTGACATCACATGACCTGATCATCGGGCACATAACATGATGTGCCCGACCTAGTACACATACCATGACCTAATCCTCGGGTTACATCACACGACCTGAACCTCGGACTGCAACTCACCTTGAAATAATCAGTGCCGTATAGGGTCTACCATGATGAGACGCCTCCACGGCCGTAACGGTACACGGTTATGCGGCCATTTGGATAACAGCACAGTGCTTCCTAAAAGCCGATAAAATCATTCAAACATCACTAGGCCACATAGAAGAGACAAATCAGCCACAGTCACATATAGCCGCCTCCACCCACACCCACATCTGTCCTTAATATCGACGGCGACACCATCGAACAAGTGAAAAGTTTCAAGTTCCTAGTCATTCGGACCAAAACCTTAGCTTCAACACACATATCACTGACATTTCGAAGAAATGCGCGAACCGCGTCAGCCTATTTCGTGCATTTGCAGGCACAGACTGGGGCGGAGACAAGAAAACACTACTGCGATTCTACAAGTGAATAGCATGACCCATCCTAGAATACAGCAGCATCATATTTGGCATATTTTCCAGACACTGAGCACTAAATTACAAACCATCTAAACCAACTGCATCAGAGCAGATACAGGAGCCCTCAGCAATACACCGATTGCCAGTCTTCTAGCAGACTCAACCATGCTTCCCCTCTTAGTATCGACTTCCCCATCCAGTATTCAAATTGCCACGACTCATTCAGATTGCAATCTGACAATGTTAACCGCTGCGCTTTGACTGCCCACTATACCATTATGGACTCACTGTCAACTAAAGGGTGGCAGTGGGCTATTGCCGGATATTGACGGTGATTCAGGTGACGAGGAATCGGTTTTTGGAGATCGAACAGTGAGTGAGAGCGGCAGAGAAAGGAAAAGAGGTGCGCCAGTGACGCATACATTTCATAGATATGAAGAACATATCAGGAAAAAGACTGACCAAGAAAACCAGTTCAACCGACAAGAAGGAAGGTCAGGATTCTGGTGGGGGAGGGGGTAACCTTAAGTGGTCCAATTATACGATCATTGCAAAGGAAATTATTGATTTAGGTGTGACGAACAGATTGAGCAAGTTTTTGCTGCTTGCACTGTTTTTGAGAAGCAGTTTCAGGGCATGCAGAGGTGAGGTACCTTGATGTACTCTCTGAATTTGCCAGGTCACATATCACTTATCATAAAAGTAATCAGTAATCACTAATATTGACTTGCATCATGAATGGAGGATATGCTTCGCCATTACATCTGCTCTGTGTCATTTAATCACTTCGTAACACGACTAAGCATGAGCACCTTCTCACAACCTTCTCTCAATCCCTTTCTCTCAATTATCCGCTTAACCTGGTAACATGACCTGAGGTCAAAGCCCGAAGGTTAGCATCCATTGTTTGTGTTCTTTTACCGTTTGCCCACACGCTCGTCTGTTATTCCCGCCTATATCTTCATAGGTTAATGCACGACAAATGCTCCATGTGTTTCTAAACACCGCTCTTTGACAAGGTCGTGGCCTGATTTTGACATGTCCTAGCTATGCGACCGTAACCCACACAGTATGGCGGTCAGCTTGAATTCCTTGGGTTTTCCTGATTTTCTTAAACCGTCCAGGATATCACTTCAGAAGTTGACACGCCTTCCGACAAAGGATGAGCTTTAGAAGTTGACCTAATTGATGGGTTATAGGAGTTCAGACCAGTAAATATGGCTGAAATGCTCCATACCAGGAGATAAAAAGATCAGAAAGCACTCCACCTCATGTCCCACATACAGCATCAAAACAATAGTGCAATGAGGGCGACGAATATTTTTGGAATATTGAACTACAATAGAATTCGCAACCGGTAGTATGTATACGCCACGGCCTGTGGAATCCAGCCTCTATATGTTCCAGGACATTTGACAGCAAACTTGTTCGTCTGAAGAAAACTGAAGTGGAAGCGTAAGTGAGAGCGTCCAAATTGATTTGACAAGATGCACCGCTATTATCTTGGGTTTTGCTTGGGCGTGCGTTGTCAGTAGCTGTCAGCATAACACACTTATGAGAGTGACAGGCTCGGCAGGATTCCACTTGCAAGAAAACCGCCTGAAAAGGACGTTATGGTAACGGAACGCTGGGAAGGTTGTTTACCGACGATGATGTGATTATAAGCGATCAAAGCAAGCGTACGTATGATCTCATTTAGTTTTCCAGCGACGAATAATCGACACTGGATGATACAACCAAATGACAAACACTTCTCTGGGGCGGGAGGGGAGGGGGGGGGGGTGCGCACAGCGGCCTGCTCGCTCACATTTTCCACGTCAGCTGGCGAGGACGGGCCCGCTCAGCCGTGGACACGTTGGTGGATGACCACACCTCACACGTGGGTGGATATGAGGTGTGGTCGTTATAACCTTGTCGTCATTTGGAATGCTTTGGTTGTATTCGATTTATTTCTGGGATACTCTAGTTCATGCTGAAATAAAATTGAAGACAATCATTTCCACATGAAGATGGTTGAGAGCGATCTCCATTTTCCTGTATTTCTATTTCCCCTGTCAATGAAGATCTATTTATACTTGGTTTCTACCTAGTCTTTACCACCATAAGAACCATTTGTCGTCGGTAATATTGCAACCAACTGCGGGCAACGCTCGTTGAAATCGATAGACGGGGAATATATTCATTACTTATGAGATTCCTCAATATGGGAGGGCATCTCCGAACAGGGTATGGTAAGCCAAGAAGACATCGGAAGGAGGGAGAAGGAGCAAATTAACCAGTGAGCGACCGGACAATACCTATACCTATTGTCAAAAGCCTGGCGGTTGGGCCGAGCCAGACCGAGCCGGGACGTTCAGATGAGCTTTTGTACAATATAGGTACAGGTGGGTAGACTGGTTCGGGCTATTGTACAATATAGGTACAGGTGGGTAGACTGGTTCGGGCTATTGTACAATATAGGTACAGGTGGGTAGACTGGTTCGGGCTATTGTACAATATACATGTGGGTAGACGGGTTCGGGCTATTGTCCGATATACATGTGGGTAGACTGGTTCGGGCTATTGTACGGTATACATGTGGGTAGACGGGTTCGGGCTATTGTCCGATATACATGTGGGTAGACTGGTCCGGGCTATTGTGCGATATACATGAGATTGGTTCGGGCTATTGTACGATATATATGTGGGTAGACTGGTTCGGGCTATTGTACGGTATAAATGTGGGCAGCCCTGGACAATAGCAATCAGCTGCGGGGTGTCGTTCAGTTTCATATATGACGCATGTGGCGATTGTGATCTATATCAGTTTTTATCTGCCGCGCGTGCGCCAAGTTCACCAATTACAGTACATAATTGTTGTGACAATAAAGAGAATAGCTTTCGTAAAACACAACTCTATACAGCCCAGCTGTATTTATATACACATATCAAATCACACCCACGGGAGCTTGGCTGTCGTGGCAGCACGTGCGCCCTAGATCAATTTCAACCGATGAATTTGCCTGAAGCAAACTCGCCGATTGATCGATGGATTTCGAAGGCGCTTTGGCGAAAACTATTTAGCTTGTGTCACAAATATGCTGCACTGTAATTGGTTCAAATGGTGCGCGCACAGATAAAAACTGATATCAATCACAATCGTCACATGCGTCATATATGTAGCTAAACGACATCCGAGCAACTGACGCTGTTGTCCAACCTGACTCGATAGGCCTTGCATGTGTGTGGACTGGTTCGGGCTATTTCACGATATACATGTGGTTCGGGCTTCGCCATCGTTCGTCATAAGGTGTTCAACGCAGTACCATTGGTATTTGGTACCGAAGACGACCATGCACATTGTAATGCGAAGCCAGTGCACTAACTAACGAGAACCCTCTCCTACTCCACCACCTGCCTTGCTGCAGCCGGTGGACAGTAGTCCTACCCAGTAGCCTAACGAGAACCCTCTCCTACTCCACCACCTGCCTTGCTGCAGCCGGTGGACAGTAGTCCTACCCAGTAGCCTACCTGGGCATTGCGTCGGGGTGGGGGAAACCGATGTGGAGGGCGTCTACCTACTCCCATGCAAATTACCGGATTTTGGCCACAATTGCTTTTTCAAAGGGGTCGAATTTTTGCTATTAAAAATAGTTAGTGGCAACTTATTTTCCTTTCGGAGAGTTCCTTGACCACCGGAATTGAACTCCTCGTTCCCAGTTATTATTCTAATATCCCTTGATAAGTCAGCTAACACTGCTGACATTGCATCTGTACAAATCACTTAGAAATGTTTTTTTTTTACTTTACAAGTTTCAGTCCATAACAGCGGATCGTCACTACTTCAACGTCCGTGCACGTGTACACCCGCCTTGCGCAATCGGTGGATTTGCCACACCTCATGCGATTCTGAGGTTTCTGCTAAGCCACCTACGTTTTGCTTATTGCTGCCATATGATAGTCTTGTGTCATATATGACGCCATGAAGTGCTTCGGATTGGGATCGCTGGGAAAATTCGATCGCTTCAATTGGAAGATTATTTCCTTCTTCCCACATCTCCTGGTCGAACATAAATTCGGATACCACGCTGAGCTTTGATGCTTCTCAACGTTTCGCTTAACTATACTCCCAGATTGACCACCGAAACGAGGCCTGGTTGGGTGTTCTATTTTAGGTTCCTTACGATTTTTCGTTTTAGAGCCCAGGCGCATTTTTGTTCGGGCCGTGGCATGTTTTACAGATCCCGGCGCGTTTTTGTAGACCCACTACATTCTTGACCTTTTCGAAGGCCCCAATATTTTTATGTAGTACCAGGTATGTTTTTAGAGCGATGTCGTTTTTTTCCTAGCCTCACCCTGCTTTTGAGGATCTCACAGTAGCGTAGTAAGGATTTGGTTCGGGGGGAGGGCGAACAGCAGAAGGGGGCCCCCTACTTACTGATGCCCTCGCATTTCCGGAACTCATCGAATTTCTGTCACGTTATTGTCCAAGGCCTCCATATTTATAAGAGAGAGAGAGAGAGAGATATATAGATATATATATATATATATATATATATTGATATATATATATATATATATATATATTCACATATATATATTTATATATATATATTATATATATATATATCTATATTTATATATATATATATATATATATATATATATATATATATATCCAGCAATTGTGCCTCTGTTGGCATGAATATTGTGAATTTGAATATCGTGTTGGTTGGTAGTGAATATTGGCCTATGGGCCATATATTCACTATCCATAGAAACGCCAGAAATTGTGTTTGTGTTGGAATGGATGACTGCCGACTGGTAGCCGGTAGGTGCTGGTGATTCAGGCTGACGCTTCATTCAGATATACGCTGTTTACGATGCAGTTTTGAAAAGTACTTGGTCCCGCTGCGTACCCAAATATACTAGTTCGTACTATCTAGAAAGTTACCATGTTCTGGCAGTAACTTGTTTTCATCTAAATTTGGTAGCAGAGTAACTAACGCAGTGTTGACGCCGATGGGACAATAGAGAGCATAGTTCATTTCTAGTACTCTTGCAGAATATCAACAGCTGTAATGATAATTAAGGACGTTTTGCCGAACCTGTTTAGCTTAAGCATTTTACCGATTCAAAATGATTCTCTCCCCCCCTTCCCAACAAATTTGAGGCAGTTCCCGTGCCACTGCACTGCCATTGAGAACAAATATATATATATATCCAAGCTAGCAAATATCGATGGGTTATCACAAGGGGAAATTCGAGTAGTAGTTTTCCAATCAGAGAATGGCGCGCCCCCATATAGGAACAAGGCGTCCCCTCATAGAAGCAAACTTCGCCCCCTGGAATTTTGCAGCCAAAGGCACCCCTCTGATAGGTACGAATGCGCCTGGCCCCGAGCGAATTCAGGGACATTCCGCGACCATGTTTCCCCCAACCCCACCCACTCCACGGCCTGAATTTAGGAAGTCAGACTTTTTCGACGTTTTCTCAAATTCTAGACACATTTTATTAGTAAAATATCGTTTGATAATGATGCCTCAAACATACATTGCCGAAATCCGAGGAACAAAAATACTTGTCTTTGTTTTTTTAATTCCGACTTTCTACCCCCTCCCCCTCCCCCACCAACTGCCCGGCTGGATCCGCAAATGTGTCTGGCCACCGAAGCTCCAGCAGGTATCACCTCTCCGAGAGAAGTGAGCCCCTTGAGGGCGGGCCCAAGTGCACCCACTTAAAAATAAGTGGCTCCTACACGGTGAGATGGTACCCACAAGATAGGTGCCCCCATCCCAATGAAATGTCCGGATACAGCAGCACTATGCCCAGTCTAAGTGTTCACTGAAATGTTTTGTGGACCAGGAGTTACACACATCATACCGACGTAGGAGGGGGGGGGGGGGGTGGATTCTGGGATTTCACAGATTTTACCAAATGTTCCTTGGTGGTCGATAGTCATCTCTGCAACATCTGAATGGCAGCGTGGTGCATGTATATCTATCTGCCGGGGGCAAAATATTTCAAAAATGATTGGGGGAGGCAAATGTGCCTTTTCGTGTAATTACTTCCGGTCAACGCCCATCGACCAATGCTAAAGCTCAACAACATTTGGGGAGGGGTAAGCTACCTCCCCAAATAAATAGTGATAACTCCTTTCTATTTCCCACAGTTAATTGAACGGACATATTTATGGTAGGCTATCATTATTTCCATCAAGGTCAAAATGAATGGTTTGAACGTGATTTACACAAATTGCATTATCACACTGACACCAGCTATTCACTGAATCTTTTCTTCGCATATATCCAACATAGAGGTACCTATTTTAACACAGCAACTATTTTTAACAAAAATTATTGCATTCACAGAAGCCCATTCAACGTGATCTATCGATGAGGAGACTTCCTTTTTTACAATGGTGTTAGCATCACCTGCTATTTTGGTACAAATATTCCATAGAATGCACCCTCGCCTAACTTCGCATTTCCTTTGAAGGTATCAATGGCATACTTGCACTTAAAATCATCGTTTGATTTCAGAATGTACTATTATATTTTATAATCTTCTATCAACCTTTCGCAGCAGCTAAGAACATTCTCCTTTCTTAGAATGTTTGAAGTGCCCAAAATGGCAAATGATTAGAATGCATCCCATCAGTGGCTTTTCTACACCATGGGCAACAATAATGTGCATGCTCAGTGCAATGAGTGGAGAAGTTAAATTATTGATGAGGTCCAATGCATGGACCTCATCTAAAGTTATTCAGAGAAGTTAAATAAATTGAATACTGCCAATTTTGTAAATAGGCCCACCCCATAGGATTTCATGTTAAGAGAACCAGGAGTTGGCTAGACCAAGGCAAAGATGGTGGGTCCAGGCTCAATGAAAATCTTGGAAAGTTCAACCCCTGCACACCACTTCACCTGCAGGTGCAACAACTAATTACATTAACATGTATTTGAAATACTATCAGTATGGACTAAGCTAAAAAGCAGTCCCTTTGATGATAAATAGTATTACCACACAGGCCTAAATTTCTTCCTCAAAATTGATGTTAATGACAGCAAAATAACTTCAACCTTGCACATGCCAAGACTGTAGAAACTTTGAATACTGCAACCCAAAAAAATCCAGTGGTTCCGGTCATGTTGAGCAGAGCAGTTATTAATTGACAAGCTTGTTAGGTTAGGTTCAGTTAGGTTAGGTTAGATTAGATCATATCATATAGATTACATTAGGCTAGGTTAGGTTAGGTTCTGGTAGGTTATGCTAGGTTAGATTTGATTATATAGATAGATTAGATTAGGCTAGGTTAGGTTAGATTAGGTTAGACTATGCTAGGTGGGGCTAGGTTAGCATAGGTTTTGTTGAACCTACCCCATCACTTCTATCCTTAACCATTAGTCTTAGGAAGCTCCACTGGTGTTCACTGCTTCACCTGCAGCTACATAAATGAATTGCATCAACATGCATATCTAAATACCACCATTATTAACAAGAAAAAGATAAATAGTTTTGACAAACTTACATAAATAGTATTATCACACGGCCTTCAATTCCTTACTTATAATTCTCGTCAATTACATTCCGAGACTTCAATATTTAGCATGAAGTTAAACATCACATGTATCGGGACTGTGCATATGTTGAATGCTGCAACGCAGAATTGCAATGATGTTGCAACCAAATTGAGCAGAGCAGTTATTTATCAACAGGCTTCTTTCAATTGCATATCAACTGAGCTATAGCTGAAATGAAACTTTGAGGTCAAGCGTGGGCCTTCCCATAAAACTGGGGGTGGCTTGAGTTCCAACATCATTTCCATCCTTAATCATTAGGTCTTTGGGTGCACACTAGATGAAAGTGAGTTTGAAGCTGCCTGAGCCCTCAATCATCTTATAGAAGCCCCAGTCCTACTTGAGATAGAAACTATGTCACTGGCGTCCACATGAAATTTATATATTAGCCAGCTTACCTGATGTGATATAATAATTATGACCTCATGCAGACACCAATTAAGCCTGGATGTAGGTCATCAACATTTGTCCAAAAATATACAGATTTCGGTGGCAAACGGCACACAGCTTGGAATAACTTCCGACTCCTTTCTCCCAATATTGTTGGAAGTCCTACACTACTCTATTTTCCCATCATCTTTCTAATTTTTGTATTCCCTTAATTGTCCACTTCCAGCTTTTCAAGCATAACTTTACACTTTGGCATGCATGCTAAAAACATGCTTGAGCGGTCTTCCCTCCTTCGTACAACTTCCACAAATTCCACAAATCACAAATTGACAATTTCAACACAGAAATGACCTTTCATACGGGTGTAAAAATGCTTCTTTACCTCAGTCATGACCAGCCAGACCTGTATATTTTTGGCGAGTCACCGTGCAGTCTGGGAATATTGATAGGGAACCAAAACTTAGCATCCACCACATGTGAAGACAGCTTCCAGCTATTTGCATCCAAATACAATCATTTCAAGATAATAAATTAGCACAGTTCCGTGAAATATAACTTTCAGTTAGAGAGTATGGCCGCGCTGGCACGCCGTCAGTGCGAATGTTCGTATCAAGACACGGTGGCGTGGAATGGCGAGGTTCCCCAATAGAAATGACCGTTACGGCTACTGTCTGCCTGTGATTGATTGTACATTTTTCCCATCACTACAAAGTACTCGTTGCTTCATCTCGGTCCCCGTCGGCGACCAGGACCGGCATTCTGGCAGGAAAGCCACCAAAAAGCTGGCAGCGTGGGCGGATGCGGTTATATGTGGAGGTAATTTATGATGAAATAATTGTTTGAACGGTTTAATGGGAACAATGTTTTCAAAATTTTAGTTCTCCGAGATATTTCAGTCTGCAAAATGGCATCCATATCAACTCAGACGCATATTTCGGTGAACTCAGTACTCCTTTCTAAATGGTACTGGCATCGCTTCATCTCGGTTCGAGAATTGCATCGTAAACAGCGTGATAGTGTGTGATATTGCGGCTGCGCGGTGACGATACGTGCAACAACAGAGCGATTAGTGGCAAACATCCACCTGCTGCTGCACAATCAAAGCAGTAACACCTCAAAGCTCTGTTCTTATTCTGTTGAATGCTCGCGGCTTCCTTCCAGTTAGTGCAGGGGAGGACAGCATAGCTATTACCTAGTGTGTTTACATTGGCCTAGGTGTGTGAAGTAATGCATTCACATTGTCTTCGCGCAAGCGGATAGTTGCAGCCTTACAATGATTTTGACTAAACAGTCGAAACAAAAAACAAGAGTGAAGATTTACCTTATTGACAATATGGGAACGACAGAAAAAGGATCCACGTTATCATCAAACAAGCAGGCCCTCGCCTACTTTCTATATCTTCATGAAGATAAAAAGAAATAATTCGCGAAGCAGCCACGCAAACCATTGATCAAATTTCCGGTTTCTGGCATCGGGCAAGGATACCACTCCGCCATAAGCAAGACTGCATCAAGATAATTGAAAGCCATTTTGCAAGATGACTGGCTTTGAAGACAAAATCATGAGGACAAAGTCAAACATAGAAGAAATCTGAAGACGACTTTACGGCCAACATTGACAATCTCTTGACAATGTCGCCCATGCTAATGCACTTGTCTCGATGGAAATCGAAGAAGACCGGTAGTTTCTAACAGCACAGCGAAACAAGGGACGTCGAGGATCGGTGTTGTCGGTGGATGAAGCATTGCGGAAGTAGGAAGGGAAGCAAATAGCAAGAATAGAACAGGAAGGGAAAAGACGACGAACTGCGGAGAACCAGGCAAAAGAAGCGTCAGCAGCATGCTCGATAGTTCAGACACGGGTGAAGAAGACGTAGATGATGAATATGAAATGGTTGCTGGGCCTAGCTCTGCAATTGCAATGCTTAGGCTTAGCACAGAAAAACGTGGACGAAAGTGATTAATCACACCGGAGCTGGCTTCTGTGTTAGACCGAAACAAGATCACCGACAGAGCAGCCATGATGGCACGGCATGATGGCATGCCTGCTCGCAGCCTCGGGCATGATCTCGGGGACTTTGCGATAAATCGATCCACCATTCTGCAGAAAAGAAGACAATATCGGAAAATTGCAACTGCAAACGTACTTCAAAGCCTCGACGGAGATGCAGCTTTGGCAGTGCATTGGGATGGTAATCTTCTCCCTGACTTTGCCGGCAAAAAAAAACAAAAAAAAACAAGTAGACCTACTCCAAGTAGTGGTTTCGAATGACGGAAACTCTCAATTGCTTGCTGTGTCGAAATTCCCATGGGGACTGGTGAGGACCTAGCACGTGTAAAACACTGACAACTCGAATACAAAATTTCAAGGAATGTGCTCTGACACAACAAGCTCCAATATTAGCATTCATAAAGGGGCCTGCATGATTCTGGAGCAGATGCTTGCCCGTGATGTGCTTTACGTTGGATGTCGTCGTCACATAATCGAGCATCTTGCGTGTGCAGCATTTTCTGAAGTAATGGGTTTGTCTTCAGCCTCGCAAGTCTTCCTGTTCAAGCGACTTCCAGCCAAATGGGAGTACATAACTCGAGAGAATCATGAAGACGATTCTTCAGATGAGTACACTGCACATGCAATCGGTGAAGTGCGACAAGAAATGTTAAACTTTCTGGAGACTACCTTTAAGAAACATCATTCAAAGGAGGATTACACACTTATTGGAGCTAACTATGCTGTTCCCGGGTGCTACACCTCCTCGTGGAACACACTTCAGAGCCCTTTGAGCAAAGCATGCAGCCAGATGGATGGCAAAAATAATCTACACATTCAAAGTTTGGATGTTTACATCTCAATTCGGCCCGCAGTGGGGTCAGCCTCGTTACCCGGCTGGCTAGAGAAATTGCGCTCCCTCGGGTTACCACAGCCGCCCAGATAAGGGGCTTGGAAGCACGGAGGTGTTTCCGGGGGCTCACGCAGTCTCCATCGTCCATCCTTCATCGTCTTCATCTTCATCTCAGATGAAGTCTTCATCAATCTTCATCGTCCATCTCTTCCCTTCCCAGTATCCATCCCGTGTCGACGTCCCTTTGTATGTCCTTCATCCAACCCTATAACAACAACCCCTCCACTGTGACGAGCAGGTAGGCCAGCTCCCCCTGGTCTACCCGTCCGCTCAGTTGTATCGGGGTAGTCGCGCCCCCTCGGCCCGTCCCCCGGAGTCGACGGAGTCCTGGAGGCTGAGATCCCCCGTCGTACGGTGCTAGTTGCGACTGGGGAACAACACGCCTCTTTGGTCCTAATATCCCGGAGGGACGGTCGGGCTCATGGGGCCCAATATGGGTAAAGTGGCAAGTCGTCTCGGGCTGGGGGCCTGGGCTCTGGCCTGGCGCCTGCCGGCCCGGCCGGCTGGGGTCAAGAGGTGGGCGGCGCTGTAGCTCGGCTGGGGTGGTGAGTCTCTTTCTCCCGGCCGTGCGAAGGCGCCGCCTGCCCCGTATAGTTCCGCGGACGTTTGGCGTCCTGCTGCCACGACAGCAGGCGTCCAATGACATAAGGACCCTGTAGGGCCCCGTGTGGTGTAATGTCGCGCAGAGCCGAAACAAAACACTTAAATGGATTCGTCTAATACACAACTATACCATCGGCCTTGTCTTGACTTGGATGGTTCATCGTTCCCGTCTTCCCCGTCCCATTCGCGAATCTCCTCAAGCCCTTCTGTTCAGATGCTCGTCCCGTCGAGGCGACTCGACCTGACAATATACCCGAACGTGACATCGAAGTAGATCCCGAGTTTGTCGACCCAAACGACTTCAGTCCTTTCCAACGGTGTGAGGCTATTTAGCGTTTTGGTACAGTGGTACGGTGCGACCAATTGAGTGACGGCGGTATCGAAGTGGAGTTTTCGGAGCCGGAGGAGGCCAGGAGGCATGGGTGTAACCACTGGGGGGTCGGGGGGCTGGGGACATGCACCCTCCCAATTTCTGAAAAGTGGCGATTTTCCCCCCTCAATTTTTTCCGTGCCCCCCCCCCCCCAAGCCTCAGCTACCTGAGTATGATCGTCGCAAAATTATACTTAGTCATTTATAAAGTGAAAATACATATGCAAGAAAATCAAGAAAAATACTAGAAGCCGATCTAGCCAATCAACGGGCTTCACATGCTATCTGTCGTCACAAAATCTCCGACGGGTAAATCAGCAAAGGTTAGAAATTTCTGCTTCCCGACCATTCTTGAATGACATCATAGTGTAATTAAACCACAAGTGAAGCCACTACAATATTTTTTGCAAGGAATCTATGTAATTATTTTTGACCGTATCTTTCTAGTTGAGGTGCCCTGCTTACTGAGTCATCAAGTGGAGTGACGTCATTAAGACGCCATATACATATTTTGTCATAAGAAAAATGAAGATCGCTCAGCAAATTATCAAATTATTGCCAACACTGCATTTCTATCTCCAATGGAATCAGGCCGTTATCGTGCCTGCGAGTACCTATTACCTTGATGCCTTGATGCCTTCATGGAGCATCAAGGGCGGAGCAAGGAATTGTCATGCAGACCATGTCCGAAGGGGCGCTACTTCGAAAGTACCTGGAAGGGCGCCGGGCGGCTTTGCCTTCTGAGGGGTGCCTTACCGGCTGAAAAGTTGGAGGGGTAGGGTACACTCGAGCCTTCACGGAGGGGAGCCTTTCGGTCCAAGGAGGCGCCTTTTCCTCTCAGAGGGGCGCCTCTGGATGAAAAGTTCAAAGGGGAGGGATTCCCCAGCCTTCCCAGAGGGGCTTCTTTTCCCGGCTCGAGAGGCGCCATCTTCCCATGGGCAGGGGAGCACATGCCCCCAGTGCCCCTTATATCCGCTCCTGAGGAACACTGAATGGATAACTGAATGATTCATGCTTCTATTCTGTGCCAAATGCTAAGCTCATTTTGGCATTTTAGTCAACTAAGTCGAACATTTCGGTAGCTAGTAACTTCGCAAAAAGGCGCAAGAATGACAAGGGGGAAATGAAGACGAGTGAGACAAGCCGTATGTTAATCGCATCATTGCTTGCATGATTCAACAAACAAGAAATAACGAAAATGTGACTGCTTTATTATCCATCCAGCATTTGTTATCGAAATCCATTGTTTCATAACGACTATTCACATAGTAATGACTTACATGAGTGATCGATCACATATTTGTGTAGAGGGACATGACTGGGATGAACCACTGTCCACATATCATTCATATTCATTGACATGAATAACATAATGAAGGTGTTACATACGTGCAATACACACATAGGAGACATGGCATAGCGGCGGCAGATGAGCGCTCGGCAACTACGTACAATTATCCGACATCTTTCCTATATATTTTTAAAGCCTTTTCCTGCAGAGCATAGTGTCCGAAACACGACGTCTTTTTGTGCATTATGCTCTCCAATTTCCCATTTGATCCTCACGGTCCTGTAAAAATGCAAGGAATACTCCCACGAACTAGCACATTTACAAACTTTTGTCGTACTCTAGCAACGGATCATTTGAAATGCTGGTAAGACTTATTTCAACTAAGCGCTGGCACACACCTGACAAATGAAAAACTTCCTCACAATTATCTACAAAAACTTGTTCCAAGCTCTCCACACATGCTTCGTATGGTTTTGACGGAACAATGAGTCCACCAAAATTGTCCTGCTGGTATGATTTAAAGCTGGAAAGAAATGCTTCTGGTCGGAGGGATTTGCTGAATCGCAAGTTACAATTTTCGGAAGTGTCGCATTTGAAGCGCTGAATGAGGCATCTTGCGAAATAGCTAGCCATGTGCTGCAAACCATGAAAGACTGTAGAGTCTAACGACAAGGACGTATTAAGTGCCCAGGATGAAAATGGCTTGCGGGCCTTCGATCTCAAACTAGCCTTCTCCACAACACCAATTCTTCTCGTCCACTGACACAAGCTTTGGAGGTATTCATCCCCATCGATTTCACAATTAATGCCTGAAGATCTCAATAGGTCCCTGACAAAACAGTTTCGAAAACTATACCAGAACTTTTGACACGAAGGATTGTCAGAATTACCAAGACTCCGGAGGATACGAGCGAATTAATTTTCAAGCCTGTCTTGATTTAATCGTCTGGTCAACACAAATTTAGTCCCTTCCCTTTGTTTGTAACTCGTTCCATAGGCTCATCCCTGCACTGATGGATACTTTCCACCCTTCGAGTTAAAACACTTTTTCTCCTTTGCGAGTATTAATTCGCATTTTCTTCAGCATGTCAACACTGTCTTTCAGCACCTTGTGGTGAGGAGAATGCACTGCCATTTTTCGACGAAGTGAAACCGTATCAGTAAAGCCGCAATTTAGGGTGTCGAACAGATCATTGACTTGCTACAGGAATTGTCCCGTGTGTGTCGCTTCTGCAGGAAGTTTTCCTATTTCAACCAGCCGATGGATTACAGACACAACATAATGGCTCATTGTCTGTGTTGCGGAATTCAATTTAAGTTTTGAGAATGCCGGAAGAGTAATGTGATTTCCGCCAACCTCGAGGAAAGTACGACTTTATGTGCAGCGTGAAATTTGGCAAGCTCTGCCACATATTGCCACGACACACGATTTCCGTGCACGGTAAAATCATACCTTTGAAGGTTGTTCTTAATGCTCTTTAACAAGTGAGGAATATCATACATTAACGCCTAAATTGTCTGCCACTTTGCGGTTGGTGGAGCCTTGATCGCAGAGGACGACTCTCACTGGCAGTCCAATCGCCTACAGCTTATCCTTACACCATTACACCATTCCGGATAAGCTCTTCTAGTTTTTCGGCTGAAACATGATACTGTTATTAAATAACATAGATCACAGTTTTAACCCCATGTGCATGTAATCGTAAGGTCTGCTCGGGACACAAATTCCATTGTTGTAGGATATTCATCGACATGAATTAACACATTCATAAGATCATAAGTATATAATAACATATACTCTAACTTCAGCAGCTCGGGGGCGACATTTCGACATACCACTAAGGTTTACAAAAACTTGAAGCAAAAAGGTAACACTTTGAAGCATTAGGTACTATGGTATAATTAAACTGCCCATACGCGATCCAAACGTCAGGTCAAGGACTTGTCTGGTCACTGATCTCCAGCTCCATAACTTTATTTTGTCAAAAGAGCAAACATTCACGTTTCGTTTTCGGCCGCTGCTTGCTCCAGGGGCCAGTAAAGAAATATCCCAGTGGAATCTTCCAGTTGCCGAATAGGCCATGCACCATGAATGTGAGAGCCTGTGAAGCTTTCTGATTATCTCGTGCGTCGTCTGCATAGTTCACGTATCCCTCGACGCGGTCATTCTTCCGATCATAGTCGAGACGTTGTTTTATTTGCATCTCGTCGAATGCTAAAACGACTTCTCTGTCTCTAGCTTCCATGGCGTTCACTTTTGCTTTCAGCACTTCCATAGTTCCTCTGCAGAATCCAGGTTGCGTCTCTATATTTTCACGCCAGCGACACAGCGTCCGAGGTGTTGGAAGGTGAAATAACTTCTTTAGCATTCCGTGGGTTTGTGGTCTCATCAAATATAACTGGAGAGCCAGCTTTTTGTCCCTGTTTGTGTATCGCCGACCATGGCTGTTCTTTCTCGAATGTCGGAGCTGGGACGACACAACATCTAACTGAAGAGGCGACAGATATTTATCAAGCTGTTGAAGGAGGAGTCTGGGAGATGGATCTTTATCTAGTTTCGACACTGTACCTTGCTGAAATTCTTGAAGTCTCCTTCGTGCCCAGTGAAGGCGTACTCGAAGGCGATTTATTGTTGCAGTTGAATTTTTGAGCTTCGCAGTGCATTTTGTGTGGCCACTGGTATCGTAATTTTTACAAATAAAGCGACGTTGCGTTTAGTTAAAGCGACTAAATGCATTGGCTGCGCCCGATGGTATTTCGAAATCTGTAATAACATTTGGAACTATCAACGATATATCGGCACCGAGCTTTAGACTCTCACCTTTTCCAATTCTGGTCCTGCAATTCGAACACAGCAGATCTTCTTGCTTCATTAATTGCCTTGCTTTCACGACTAGTTGTTTCGATGCAGGGCGTATAGTTGTGTAAATTTTTCGTTTGTGCTGTTGGGATGGATCTGTGCAAGAGCGCCTTTTCGATAACATTACTGCCTACTAATTACAATGAGAACAAGGAACACGATCACACCCAAGCACGATATTATGTGTAACGCTGTCGTAAATACATCTGTGTTAACAATTTAGTTAACCCTTTGCCTGCCGGAGTGTGTAAGTCGAGTAACTTTCTGCACAACCCCTGCCTGCCGCAATCGAGTAACTTTGTGTAATAGCTTCCACTCGTGCCGTGCGCTGGACTGGGCGGTTCGCCTTGTCAAGGACCGGTGATGGATGGGTTGGCGGCACCATTCATGGCGGGCCCGACTGGTGGGGTCAGAAATCCATCACATAATTTGGCAGGCGGTAATTAGGATCGTGTTCCGGCATGATTCTCATTAAAAATGACGGCTCTCTTCCATTCATGCTTGTGAAAGGTGCATCCAGCTCATCAAGACCTATTAATTGATATAAAGCATGATATAAATAATCCGGCATACGCATCCATATTCTCCACGTTGTGTACTTGTTTTCTGACTTACTTATATGATGTTGCGTATATTGGTATGTCTCAATAAGAAAAGGACAAGACACCTCTATCTCAGAATAATGCATTTATTGTGAACACGATAATAGCTACAATATTACCTTTTAAGTTCCCTATGAAAGATACACTGCTTCGAGTTGTACCCACTCACCATATTACTGAAGAGGTCGGGTTCGTCCTGGCTGAATTGGAGGCGAGAGTCTGTTTGCCGCGAGATTAGCATCACTATAAATTAATATATACATATATATATATATATATATATATATATATATATATATATATATATACATATGAATATATATGTATATATATATAAATATATATATATATTGATGGATGAAGGTACTGTAAGACTAAGTATACACCTATAGACTATACGGTCGATATGTAATATATATCTAAATGTATATATATATATATATATCAATATATATATATATATATACTATGATATATAACAATATATATATATATATATATATCGACAGTATCGATATATATATGTATTTATATATATAAATATATATATATATATATATATATATATATATATATATATATATATATATATATATATATATATATATCAGCTCCAGGCAGGCCTCACAATTTCTAGCAAATATCGCCAGCTCACGGAACTATCCTTAACTCTTGGTTAACTCTTGTTTCAGAGCTATAATGATATCGCTTGGTGGTTCTGTTCATCCCACAGTGTTCTACCCAAGCCTCAGAAGCATCACAGTTGCTCCGCTCTGGCTCCGGGGGACCTCCCAGTCCTTGGCAGTCTTTCGAGCTAGCAATATCATTATAGCTCTGAAACTGGCTCCCAGTATTCATCACAACCATCGCTGGTAGGAACTCTCTTTCGATCCAAGTGGGCCCTGTTCTCCTCTTAGGGATCGCTGCCAAGCCTCTTGGTCATCCCAGTCCATTCTCCTCTATCGCTCAGTGACAATTTTCAACTGCCCTGTGAAAGACACCTTTGAGGTACATCGGGCCATGTTTTGCACAAAAATGTTCCCATTGATGTGTGAACGGAGTCTTCTTCAGATGTTATGAGCCTTTTTTTTTTTTTTTTCCCCCCCCTCTCCCCCCCTTTTTTGGGGGGGGGAAGAAGAGGGAGGGGGGATTTTAACCCCCACACTTTTTTTTTGGGGGGGGGGAACCTTTCCCCCCAAACCCCCCTCCCCCCTTCCCAGTCCTTGACAGTCATTGTCGCTTCAAGGGCTTTCTAGCTCTGACGCTGACCCTCATGATTACTCACGATCGTTAGCCTTAGGGAGTCTCCTTAGCTCTTAGGGGATCTATCAGCCCTGAAGTGCCCTCTCAAGCTGCTAGGGGCACTTCCTAGTTATCGACAGCTCTTGCGGTTTTAAGAACATTCGAGCTCTGAGGTCTGAGGCTACCTCATGTGAGGAACAATGAGGGCCCTCATTGTTCCTCACATCAATCGCCAGCCAAAACAGGGAATTGTTTTTTATCTTCACTGTAGGGGTCACTGTTCACCTCTTAGAGGCCTCTTTCAACCTCAGGAAAATCCCAGGACTGTCTTCTCTGACTTTCAAGAGATCCTCTTCATCCCTCAGGTCCCTCCCCTGCTTTTTCCTGCTGCTATTATTTTGTCTCGGCTATATCTCTGCACGTCAGTGCGGTCGCCTGGAGGGCCACATCGGACTCGCCAGGTGGGAGTGCCCAAGGGGTGAAAGGGCGGGTGTCCTTCACACCCTGGAAACGCCACTTGTTTTAGCAGTCCGGGGACCCTCCATGGGCTTTAGGAGCCATTTGCATAGCACCGGGAACCGTCCGCTTCGGCCCGGATCGTCTCCGTAGCTTGTGGGCCTCTTTACCGACCTGAGGTCGTCTGTCAGCTCTGAGCCCCCCTCCATCAGCGTGAGCCAAAGCCGACCTAGTCGCTCTGTACGTCCGGCTCGGGGTCCCCATCAATCTGCTCAGGAACTCTCTTTCAAGGCTCAGGACAATCTCCACCCGGCCGGAGAGCTTCAGAAACTTATCTCCAGAAGCTTGGGCCTCCTATATCACGCAAGGGGGCCCTGTGCGGTTTCGGCCCCATCGGTCCAGGGGCCCTTTATATCGGTTCTGAGCACTCTCCGACGGTCAGGGGTCCTCCCATGGGTAGGAGTCCTCTCCGTCAATGCAGGGGCCCTTGTACGGCTTGGGTTCCATCAGTCGGCCCAAGGGCCCTCTTTGACTCTCCGAGGTCCTCTCCGACAACTAGGACCTCCTCTGTCGTCTCTTGGACTCTTGGACTCTTGAGTCTCTCTTGGACGACCCAGGGCCATTTACGGCAAGCCGGAGGTCTTTTGAATCGCTGGGCCCTGTCCATCAGGTCAGGAACTCTTTCTTCGGCTTGGGTCCGCCATCAGCTCAAGAGCCCTTCATATTGGCTCGGGGCCCTCTCCGTCAGCCCGGGGCCCTTCTAACTAACCGGGTCCCCCTCCGTCGATCTAGAAACCCTTCACGTTAGTCCAGTCAAGGGCCCTCAACGTCTTCCGGAGGGCACTCTCCGTTGACGCAAGATCGTCTTCATCGGCCCAGGACTCGTTCCGTCAGCTCTGGACCGACGATAGAGCCATGAAGAGCTCCTACGGGCCCCTGCACCGACGCCTTGAGGATCCCTTGCGGGCCCTTCAAGGCGGCCACCTGGAAACCCCCTCCGACCCTCCGGAAAGGGGAGGCGACTGCCCCCTTCGCTCCATTCCTTGGCTACGTCACTGGGACCTCATGCTGCCTTTGCAACTCCGGTGTGCTTTGAGGACTCTCGTCGTGTATATTTAAGCCCCCATCACATACTTCAAGGCCCTGTCGCTTGTTCAGGTACTCGGTGCGCTTTAGAGGCCCACGGTGTGTTTTCGTCTTCCTGGTGTGCTTTTAGGGTGTCGTGTTATTTTTTACCCCGACGCATGTTATTCGTGCCCAGCGCGATTTTGGGGCCTCTGCCGCGACTTCTCGGGGTCTTGGTGTAATTTTATGCACTAGGGAAGAGGTTCCGTGGCCCGGACGCGAGATCTTTCTGGGCCAGACGATAATTTGTGGCGCCCCAGTTTGATTTTTTTTGGAACTCCGCGCGATCCTTCGGGTCCAGGTTCGTATTGTTGTGGCTCCGGCGCCTGTTTTTTTGTCCAACACAATTTTTTGGGACGTCTTCTGACTTTTCCGAAGTCTGGGTCGCTTTTCCGGGACCAGGCGAAATTTGTCGGGGCTCCGGCTCGGCTTTTGGGGTCCCCGGCGCGATCTGTTTTAACCCCCGATACGAACATTGAGGTCCCGCGGGATTTTCTCGGGCCCCACATGTTCGATGGGGACGTCACGCAATTGTGTGGGTCCTATGGCGCGTTGTTTGTTGCTTCACAGTGATTTCCGGGCCGGATTAATTTGACGGGGTCCCAGCTCAATTGTTCTGGACCCAGACTTGGTTTTGTTTCTCGTTCTGGTGCGTATTTTGGGCCTTGACGCGCTTTTTTGGGGGGGGGAGGGGTGGAATTGTTCTGAACACGACGCGGATTTTTAGGGACCCAGCAGTAATTTTTGGGACCTTGGCACGATTTGTGGGGGTATCCGGAACGATTTTTCGGGTCACAGCACGATTTCTTTGGGACCCAGCGTGATTTTTCGGGTCCCTGGCACCATTTTCTCGAACCCTGGTGCGATTATTTGGAGCCCACCACCTCTCGGGGTGGGCTCCGAATAATCGGGGGGGGGGGGGATTTTCCCCCCTTGGCCTCCTCCTCTCCCCTTCGCGTATGCTACTGATCCTAACCCGCTCCTACAACAATGTTCCAGCCGGTATTGTGAAGAATGCAGATCCGACCCTGCTGCCGATGCAAATCGAAATTGAATGCTCAGAACATATTGACCGTCCAACCCCGACAACTCATCAACGACTGCCCGAGCGCTGGAGGGTTCTACACCTCACTGATGGGCGGCCGTACCATATAGCCTGCCGCATCCGGCGGAAGTCACGAGGGCCGGCCATCTGCACAGACGCTGGTTCAGCAGCTTAGCGCGCTGTGCCAGGTACTGCCATGCGGCAGACACCGGCCGGAAAATTTGAACATATACAGCTATGGTTTGGCGAACTAACTTGATACTAAAGTTACCGCCAGAAAGTAGCTTTGTTGCAATGAGTTGCTGTGCTGAGTTGATTTGTTGTTACATTGCTAATACTGAGTATGAAGGGAGTATAGATACTAACTGTTTTGTTGTACGTTCTGATTCAATTATGTAATCTATTTTTGGTCTTAATATACGTTCAATCGTACGCAAAGGTAAGACGGCATGTCGGGTTCATGCTCAAACTATGTGACTTCGATATATCCTGAAAACGTTACATATTCATATCTGAACGTTCCGCAGGTATGATGGGGGTGGAAGTAAAGTCGTAACATTTGCCTGCATCCATTACAGACCACGTCTCTTGGTCTATGGACAGATGTAGCGCATATAGATGCAATTCAAATAAGAAATGATGCGAACATCATCTGTATGCATTTGAACCGGTCAGAGCTATGGAGACACAAATTGCACTGACCCGCCACGTCCGGATGCAACATTCGGCCGCACGTCCTACAGCCATTGCCAAGCTCATCGCAGTGCCAGCCAACCCATCTCTGAGCCCATTTCTGTCAAAACGCAGCAGTTACAAAAATGGGATCTCGTGACCAAAACTCAGGACTGAATGGGGCTATCTCTTCATCGATGGGCACGGTGCCGCCCAACATGCAGTGCTTTCTGCATGCAAACAACCACGTGCCTGCCACCAACGTCACCAGGGACCAGACTTCAAACATACTACGTGCCTGTATGAGTGTGTGTGTGTGTGTGTGTGTGGTTTGTGTGCATTGCTAACCTTAGCTAAGATTCTGCCTGTTTTTTTTTGTTATTGTGACATTCCACATTTACATTTTTACTTTTCCGTTTTGACTTTGACTTTCCTTCTGGTGACTTTTTATCCGTGGATCCCTTTGGGATCGATATCGGCTGATGACATGGATAACGATTTGGTCAAATTCATGTCTTGAATCGGGTGACTTGTTACCAGGCTACAATGGGTGGTGAACTGGTGCCGCAGGGTATCACGGAAGCGCCCTGACGGAGTTGCAATCGACCATTGGCCGAACGTGGAGCCTTATTTGGTTACCATGGAGACACATGATCACTTCCGGAGTCGGTGACGCATTCCCCCAGACCCCGTCATCGCGGCGACATTGACGTACGGCAGCCGGCCTGATTGAATAACGAAAGCCACATTCTGGCTGAATGACGCACGTAAGACGCACTGGTCGTGGACAAATCGCATCATGTAAACGACATTTCTGGAGATTATTGCATGACACCACCCTAATCATGTGCATATGCTGATCTATCTTACTTATAAACTTGCCAGCTTGAGATAACGCTGCGTGATAATTCAACGGTCACTGAAGGCAACACATTTGGCTAACATTACTGGAGTATATAAAGCGAGTATATGAGGGATATGCTTGTTGGATAAGATAAATTATTGATGTAACACTAATGGGATATGCCACACTATGCGAGTGCCTATACAAGAATGGTTATTCGACAATGGATATGCTAGAAAGAACAGTAAGGTATATTCACCATGCTGGAGAACAATGCTGTACGTAATTACTGCATTATTTTGGGCAAACGACCACCAGGCCTGACCACCTTTCCGAACACTCCCGGGATGTGCTACCCATGTATGACGGATTATATGCGCGCATATTTAAAACACCTCGCTTTAATCGGTTTGGAAGTTCCTGCTCAATGCAGCGACACCTAAAATCTTGCTAAATTTATGTCATAATGCTAGAAGCTCTGATTCATGTTCGCATCGTATCATTTTACATTATGGCTGGAATCCCATGTTAAAAGTTCAGATGTTGCATCTATTAATTTGTAGTATGCTCGTATTATTTTGAGAACAAGACGATACTACTAGTATTTACCACTATATGTCTGTCAATTAGCTAGCGCGCATGGGCAGAAACACTTGCGTCTTCCACTGGGCGACTGATGTGAGTAAAGCTTAGTCCATGTATTTGTTCGCATAAAATGTGCTTTAAGTGCAACACCTAGTTTCATGTTTCGCAAAGTTCTTGTCAGATCTCAATGAATGTTGGCAATACACATAAAGCAACATACTGATCACAATGTTCGATGTGTCTCCCTTCATGCAGCATGGTGATAACGGTAGGCAAGCTTACGCATGTCTGCTGGGTCGTTTTAAACATGGTGCGGCGACAGCTCGTGATAAATTGATTAAAAGTGTTGGTAAAAGTTAATGGAATATTGGGGTAAAATGGTACATGTACCAACTTACCATGATGATTAATGCAGTATTGTTTTTCATTAATTATGTGTTAAATGCACTACGTATCTACCAACAATATATTTCCGGCGGACCGTCCGCTGGCAGCGCTGGAACGTCCGCCGGCAACGGTGGACCGTCCGCCGGTGGCGGTGGACATTGGGGGTACTGAGGGTACTGAGATCAGAGAGTAATGCACGATGGTTTTCAGCATGGTACTGAAAAAGTTACCCAGTTGTTCATGGTAATAGCGTAATTGTAACTAGCGAAGTGCGATAACCGGGTTAGGGTGACCATGCCGAAAAACTGCAAGAAGCAGCCACCTGGTTGTGCAGGTAGGAAGGGGTGGTCGTCTGAGCACACCCCCTTAAAGACCGAGAAAGGGAGTTCACGCTGGTAAAAGTTGTCCAATATGTGTCCAGTGGTGACGTGGTGACTCCTGGCACGGCGCGCCAATGGCGGCCAATCGTGGTGACTGACGGCACGGCGCGCCAATGGCGGCCAATCGTGGTGACTGACGGCACGGCGCGCCAATGGCGGCCAATCGTGGTACCGACGGCACGGCGCGCCAATGGCGGCCAATCGTGGTGACTGACGGCACGGCGCGCCAATGTCGGCCAATCGTCCAATGTCGGCCAATCGTGGTGATGACGGCACGGCGCGCCAATGGCGGCCAATCGTGGCGACTGACGGCACGGCGCGCCAATGACGGCCAATCGTGGTGACCGACGGCACGGCGCGCCAATGTCGGCCAATCGTGGTGACCGACGGCACGGCGCGCCAATGGCGGCCAATCGTGTACGCCGCGACCCCGGCACGGCGCGCCAATGGCGGCCAATCGTGGTGACGACGGCACGGCCCCAATACGGCCAATCGTGGTGACGACGGCACGGCGCGCCAATGACGGCCAATCGTGGCGACTGACGGCACGGCGCGCCAATGACGGCCAATCGTGGTGACTGACGGCACGGCGCGCCAATGGCGGCCAATCGTGGTGACTGACGGCACGGCGCGCCAATGACGGCCAATCGTGGTGACTGACGGCACGGCGCGCCAATGACGGCCAATCGTGGTGACTGACGGCACGGCGCGCCAATGACGGCCAATTGCCGGTATCTGAGCGTGCCCTTCTCCACAGGAAATTGTGTGGAAATTGGTGATCCAATCTTCCTCTTGTGAATTGGATGGGGATTTCTCTAGTTGTCCATCTAATTTCATATGCATTTAAATATTCGCTACAACGTGGTAATGCTATTATGGCAGTGACATTACCACTTAACCAGTCAAATTACAATCTTGTCAACATACGTGATCTCTTCTTTTCACTGACAAATGGGGAGAATTGGTGAAAGTTCCCGAAAATCAGTCAATATCTTGCTAATTTGATGAAGATACTTTTTCGATGACAACTTTATATGCACTAAAATATTGCCTGCCATATGTTAGTCATTGTCAGTGGTGTACCTAGGATTTGCTCTGGGGGGGGGGGGGGGGGAGCGGATCTGTAGGGGGCCTAACTACCATTTTTATCCGTCCTCAGATTTCGACCACTATTTTTCAAAAGGGCCCATTTATATGTTTAGCTAAAATAATTATCGACCAACATAATTGTCCTGCGGAGGGGGTCCAATCCACCACCATCGCTTCTGAGTTACTGGATCTCAACCCTGACTCGCACCACCCTGTTCCAAGGTTTTTCTTTTGGTATCCCTTGATAAGTCTCCTCACACTGCGGAAATCACACCTGCACACTTTAATAGGTCTAAATTTCCAATTTGTCATTCCAGTTCATTACGCCCGGTCGCCACCAAGCCAGCGTTTGTGCACGTGTACATCCGTCTTGCGCTTTCGGCGCATTCGCCACACTTCGTGCGATTCTACGGTGTCTGCTAGGCCTTCGACGTTTTGTTAATTGCTGCCACATGACAGTCTTGCACCATATTCCACGTGATGGAATGCTTCGTATGGGGTTCGCTGGGAAAATTATATTAATTCAATTCGACGATTAGTTCCCTGTTTTCCTTCCCACATTTTCTGTTAGTTAAGAAATATAGATATTGGCTGAGCTTTGATGCACCTGATCTCTCTGGTTAAATATGCTCCCAGATTGACTGCGGACCGAGGCCGTAGCTCAGTGTTCTTTTTTTGGACACGTTGCGTTTTAGGGCGTCGCCAAGGGGGGGGCAGGGGGGCAGCCGCCCCCTGCCGTGAAACTCATTACCAAGGGCGTCGCCACCTGGGGGGGGGGGGCAGCCGCCCCCTGCCGTGAAACTGGGGGGGGGCGCCGCCCCCCTGAAATTTGAGGAGGCCCCTATCCGCAAATGCACAGCAAAAAAAGGTGAGCAAGGAGGCCGACGGGACAGAATATCATGCTGTCAATGAGGCCTCAAGACTGACCAGGCCACCAGGAAATAGAATCAGGTCTCTATAAGAGACGTAGAACAGAGATTTGGAGGAGGGCCCCAGGACGAAAAGGAGGCCCCATGACGAAAAGGAGGCCCCCATGACGAAAAGGAGGCCCCCATGACGAAAAGGAGGCCCCAAGACGTAGAACAGAGATTGGGAGGAGGCCCCAGGACGAAAAGGAAGCCCCCCGGGACGAAAAGGAGGCCCCAAGACGTAGAACAGAAATTGGGAGGAGGCCCCCAGGACGAAAAGGAGGCCCCCAGGACGAAAAGGAGACCCCATGACGAAAAGGATGCACCCAAGGACGAAAAGGAGGCCCCAAGAAGTAGCACAGAGATCGGAAGGAGGCCCCCAGGACGAAAAGGAGGCCCCCCGGGACGAAAAGGAGGCCCCAGGACGAAAATGAGGCACCAAGACGTAGAACAGAGATTGGGAGGAGGCCCCCAGGACGAAAAGGAGACCCCAGGACGAAAAGGATGCACCCAAGGACGAAAAGGAGGCCCCAAGACGTAGAACATAGATTGGGAGGAGGCCCCCAGGACGAAAAGGAGGCCCCCCGGGACGAAAAGGAGGCCCCAGGACGAAAAGGAAGGCACCAAGACGTAGAACAGAGATTGGGAGGAGGCCCCCAGGACGAAAAGGAGGCCCCCAGGACGAAAAGGAGGCTCCCAGGACGAAAAGGAGGCCCCCAGGACGAAAGACGCAGTCCATGCGCCACTACACTCCAACAATCAACCAACCAACCCCAGGACGAAAAGGATGCACCAAAGGACGAAAATGATGCCCCCAAGACGTAGAACAGAGATTGGGATGAGGTCCCCAGGACGAAAAGGAGGCCCCCAGGACGAAAAGGAGGCCCCCGGGACGAAAAGGAGGCCCCCAGGACGAAAAGGAGGCCCCCAGGACGAAAAGGATGCCCCAGAACGCAAAGGAAGCCCCCAAGACGCAGAACAGAGATTGGGAGGAGGACCCCAGGACTAAAAGGAGGCCCCAGGACGAAAAGGAGGCCCCAGGACGAAAAGGAGGCCCCTATAATGAAAAGGATTCACCCAAGGACGAAAAGGAGGCCCCTAAGACGTAGAACAGAGATAGGAAGGTAGCCACCAGGACGAAAAGGAGGCCCCAGGACGAAAAGGAGACCCAAGCACGAAAAGGAGCCCTCAGGACGGAAAGGATGCCACCGAGACGGGCAAGAAGCCATCCAGGTTAGACGAAAAGGCTTCCGATGGGTGGCAGGATATTCTTAAGTTGGAAAACGAGGCTCCCAAGACGGAAGAGGATGCCCCTGCAATATAAAATTAAGACCTGATAGGGGAGACTTCTCCGGGCGCAATAGGGGCCCCAAGACGGGTAAGAAGGTCTCCGCAGGAATGAGAGAAGGCAACCGAGACCAGCCAGATGAGGCCCATATTTTGGAAGAGGAGGAACCTGGAAGAGAAGATATAAGACTAGGACGCAAAAGCACCCTGCTAAGAGGATAATGAGGTTCCAGACACAGATAAGGAGGCCCCCATGACGTGAGAGGAGGCCCCTAATTTGAAAAAGGAGTCACCTAGGAGAGGGTAGGAGTCCCCAGAAATCAAGAGAGTGTCAAAAATCGCACGGAAGAAACCAGGATTGCAAAAGAGGCTCCAACACCGGAAAGGAGGCCCCAGAATATGAGAGGAGGCCCTAAGACGGAAAAGGAAGCCATTGGATATAAGATGAGGTTTCGGAGACGCAAAAGCAGGCCCCAAACGGATGGGGTTCCACCGAGATAGAAAAGGATGATCCAGAGACGTGGCAGGAGGCACCTAATTCGGAAGAGAACGACACAAGATTGGAAATGAGACCCCATGATGAACGAGGAGGCCCCTAAAATAGGAGAGAAAGACCATTGAAGAAGAGAGATGGCTCCCAAGCGGAAAAGAAGGTTCGAAGAAGGTCCCCGGGAAATAACAAGGCCACTAAGATAGGAAAGGTTGCCAGTAATTTGGCAGAGGAGGCGCCTGGGAGAGAAGAGGAGTCCACCAGGAGATAAGAGACCACCCCTAAGATGGGTAAAGATCGAATCCAGAGCGCAGAGCAGGAGAACGCAGAGCAGGAGGCCCCCAAGACGTGAGAAGAGGCCCCTAATTTGAAAAAGAAGGCCTCTAGAAGAGAAATGAGACACCTGCCGGACTCGAGAAGGAGTAGGTCCCCAGGACCAAATGAGGTCCCGAAGACCGGAAAGAGTTCCCAGGAAATGAGAGGAGGCCCTTAAGATGGGAGTGATAGCAGGTATGGAAGGAGGTGAGGTTTCCAAAATTGAAGATCCCTCAAGACGGGTAAGGCTTTGCCAGGATAAAGGAGGAGGCACACGAGGCGTGGCAAGAGGCCCCTAATTTGGCAGTGAATGCCCCTCGAAGATGAGAGGAAGCCTCATGCCATGTTAAGGGGGCCCCAGAATGCAAGAGGAGGCCCTCCAAAACGGGAGAGGAGGACCATTGAATGTGGAGGAGGGTAGGACACACACGGAGACATGGAAAACCGGTAAAAAGGCTCTAGGAAATGAGACGACGCGACAGGAGGCCTACAATTTGCAAGAAGAACCCCATAAGAAACAGCAAGAGTCGAGTCTGGGTATTTTAAAATCACGATATGGGCCCCAAAAGATCCGGCCGGGGCCCCCGCAAATTACGCTGAGCCTGGGGTACCAAAAATTCATGCCCGGACCACAAAAATCATGCCAGGGGCACGACAGGTCGTACCGTGCCCCAACAGTCTCATTGGGACCAAAACAAATGAAGCCGGAGCAACGAAGAACAATCCGGACATGGATAATCACTCTGGGGGCCCAACAATGGCGCCAAAAGCCTCCAAAACGCATTGGACCCCCAAAAGTGTCGAGGCCGCTATAGCTCGCGCTCGAGATCCAAGAAAATGACGTCGGGGCCCAAAAGATCACATTGGACCCAAAAAAGTCGCGTCGCAGCCCTTGAAAATCACACTGGAGGCCCAGAAGGTCACGCCGGGGCCCCAAAAGTTGCAGCTGCCCCCAAATCAATTTTAACCGGAATGTCACTCTGGGACAAAAAAAACTCCTTCAGTGGCCGCAGTGCTATATCAAAGGGGCAAATGAGGATAGCAGCAAAGATATGAAGTGCATCAAAGCTCAGCGGAAACCGCATTTCACAACTACCAGGAAATGTTGGAAGTAGGAAACTAATGATCGAATTTAATCAATCGACTTTTCGAAGCGAACGCCCATGCGAATCATTCCATCACGCCAAATATGGCGCAAGTCTATCATGTGGCAGCAATTAGCAAAACGCAGAAGGCCTAGCAGAAACCATAGCATCGCACGAAGTGTGGCGAATGCACCGAATACGAATAATGGGTGTGCACGTGCACTGACGTTGCCGTCGTGGCGACCGGGTGCTATGAACTGGAATGCCTGAAATTGTAAAATTTTGTATTTTAAAGTGGTGGGTAATACATTTTATGTTGAAGTTATGGGCCTAATACATCTTCTGAACCCTGCTCGTTTTAGGGCTTTGTGTTTTTTTTTGTGCACCGAGTATTTTTTACGTGTTGGGGCGTTTTCGAAGATCCCGATGTGTTTATTTAGCTCCCGGTCGTTTTGTATGTTTTGGAACCATGTTGCCTTTTGTGGCCCTAGCCTCTTTTCCAGGCCCTTGTGCGTTCTCATGGCCCCTGTGCGCCTTGCGAGCTTGCAGTTTATTTTTCTTAGAGCTCCCGGTATGTTTATTTAGGGCTGCAACGCATTCTTTAAGGGCCTATCGCTTTTTGGGAGACTCTGTGCGCTTTCGAGGGTTAGTTGTACTTTCCCGCACCGTTGTACTCTTAGGGTCCCGCTGTGTATATTTGGGTCTTCTGACGCACATTTGTGGGGGCCCAGTATGATTTTGGGGCTTCGGTGCGATTTTTTCTGGATCCCAGCGCGACTTATCGCGCCCAGGTGCGTGGTTCCGGAGACCCAACGCCAGCTTTCTGGGCTCAACGCGATTTTTGTGGATCTTTTCTGTTTTTTTTTTTAAAGTCCGAATCCCGGCCTGATTTTTCGAACCTCTGACGACATGTTTTTGTATCCCACCTGGATTTTTCGAAATCCGGTATGCTTTTCGGTGTCAAACGCAATTTTTGAAGGCATCTGGAAAAAAATGTTCGGTGCAACAGAGCCATTTTCCTGACCCGGACATTTATTTGTTGGAATCTCTCCTTTTTTGGAGGGCTCCAGCTTGATTTTTGGGATACCGATCCGGGTTTGTGGTATAGGTGTAATTTCAGCAGTGTGAGGTACCTTATCAAGGGATACCAAAAGGAAACCTTAGAACTGAGTGGTGGAGTTAGGGTTGAAATCCGACCAATCAGAAACCATAGTGTTAGATTAGTCCCATCCACAGGACAATTTAGTTGATGACTAATTATATTATTTCGAAATGTACCCTTTGACAAAATAGCGGTCGAAATCCAAGGACTTTTTAATGGGCGTAGGTGCCCCCGCCCCCCCCCCCCACACCTGCAAATCCGTTTGCCCCCTCCTGCTTGATGCAAATATAGGTACTCCACTGGTCCCTCAATAATTTTCCGAAACATACGCCCATGGGGAAAAGCCAACATTGAGGGGACAAATTACCCCTCATCAGCATACAATACAACATCCATGCCCATATGAAATGGGATGAATGATGTTTTTAAATGCATTTTCTTTCAACAAACTTCTTTTCTGTTATTACAGCCTGCATGATTAGAGCTTCCCAGCTTCCACACCTTCTCAACGTAATTTACAAAACGGTACAGCACAGCGAAAACGATGGGCGTCACGGCGTGTTATTTGAAGGCTTGGATTATGTATGTACTGACATTGTTGCATTGTCATTTATGCATTGGTGTTCAATGCTTGTTCTTGCCGTGAATTTATTCGCTGAGGATATATTTTAGCTCGTGTGACAATTGCCTTGCAGCCAGTACCAAATGTTATAAAAATAAACAAATTCCTAAGATGACGCTAAAAAACCAATTCAATCCACTTCTCGTTGTCACCTTTACGAAATTGTCGTCCTTGGACTGAGAAATGGTCGTTCAAGCTTTGCTTATGACATCAAGCTGGTGGAAATAAATAACAGTAGTGATGAATCTAGCTATATTCAGTTAGACTTGGAGGACTTAAAAGTGGGTTGATCATTGGCAGATATCTGTAAGATATGCTTAGCACCAGCCCCGCCAGCTCGCTGCAGTCTAGAGGCCAGCGGGAAGATTCGAGAAAGCATTGAGACGATGGTTTGTTTTCGTACTTATGTATTTATCCAAATATTACTTATTTATACCCTGGTATGGCCCAGTTTTCAGCGAAAATGATTAGTGCTATTGCGTTTTGAGTAAATGATGCACCATGCCAAGAACAAACAAAAAACCAATATGAAATCATATTGGTGTTCCCCATTCTCGAACCATAGTATAAGAGCCTAAAAACAATATGAGACCCTAACACAATGGCGGCCCCCTTTCGGGGAACAGGAGGCCCCCTTTCGACCTTGCCCCCCCCTGGAAGAATTTCGTGGCGACGCCACTGCTCATTACATTGTTTGTTTTAACTCCATTGAAAAACTACATTGCTTTAGGGTTCCATCTATTTCTCTTTTTGTTAGGGGTTCGGTACTTTTTAAAGCCCACGGCACTTCTAAGGGTTTATTGAATTTTGTGCACCGACGATTTTTTTACTGGCGCTTTTCGAACACCCTGATGTGCATATTTGGTGCCCGATCTTTTTGTTCCATTTTAGAAGCATGTCTCTTTTTGCGGACCGGTCAGATCCTGACACCCCGTGTCGGGGTGTTGGTCATTATAAGCCCCCCTCTCCAAACTAAGCTTTGCACGAAAACGAAAGTGGTGTCATCGCAAAGCGCTCGATGGGTAGGGCCGGAAGCCACCCCCAAAAAGTGACGTCACTAGGGGGATCTGTGGGATCACGGCTGACGTCATATTTTGGGCTCTAGGAGGTTTATTTTGGGGTAGATGTTAAAAAGAAAAAATATTTGTAATCTGAAAACGTAGGCGAAACCGACCATGGCCCACAAAATATTTGTTCACCTAAAAATAAATATTGTATTTTTTTAACTTTCAACATGTTGAGTTTTCAATTTTCTTCAATATTCGTTTTACTAGTGGGCAGAGGGCACTGGGAGACTTTGTTTCAAGTCAACGTTCCCTCATAAAAAGTGCTTACTTTAGCCATAATCTTCGATTTTAGCCACAATGGGCAAATATTCTAAACAAATCATTAATCAAAACGAAAAAATCCTTTCGTGCGCTTTGTTGCATCCCTAAAGATAAACAAACGCCGACAGTGCCATTCAAACATCCTTATCTGTTAAAGCGTGACGACTGGTTGAACCTTTTTAGAGATGACCTTGCTTAACCTTGAATCACTCGGTGACCGTAGATGATCTGACATAAGCATTTTCACACAACATACCAAATTGATGTGGGAAGAGCTGTGCGAAATTTCGGCGCGCTGCCGCGCGCCGTTTCTTCATTCTCCGCGGAAGACCTAAGGGGCGCGAATAATAATGATATGACCCCCTCCCGATACGAGGCGGGTTGATCATGTTTGCATACATCGCAATTCAAATCATAATCGATTTTTACACCAAAAATACACAAAGCACAAATTTGCCAATACTTGTAGGTAAATGCGCAAAATTTGTAGGTAACCTTTGTCCTTGCTTTAAAAAAACGTGCAAAACTTATCTTCTGTTGAATTTTGTGGTGATTTGAATGAATATGATATGATATGAGAGTGGCTTCATAAACACGTGCACGTCCGGGGGGGGCAGATATCTACCCCCCTGCGGTTTTTCCTAATTTGCCGCCATACTAATCGGGTTAGCAAGGCCAAACCTCGCATGCCTGCTCATTAATCTTTTCCGCATATCCTCAGAAATGTTTGACCCTGGGTCATCTCAAGTCAGGTCACCAGGTCAGGCGAAGTGACCCAACATCCCTCGGAGTCTAGGTGGCATCACTTTTACAATAATTGGGCGATTGAGTTAAAACTTATAACACGTCATAATCTCATCAGGGACTATAATATATATCTAGTTTTTTTCGTAGCATTGACCTGAGGTCAGGTCGCGGCCATGGCTTCCCCCATTATAGGCCTATGGTAAAATATACAAATGTTTCATGGTTACATATTTGCTCTCGGAATGACCTCACAACGGTTATGGCGTGTAGTTGGAAGCTATTCTCAATGTTACCGCTGACATTTTTGCTCAGTGACCTCACCAAGGTCATCTGAGGTTATCTGAGATCACTAGCACATTTCTGCGCATTATATCGCACTGCATTGAGCTAGAAGGCTGAAATTACCGTCATTGTGCTTATATCGCCAAGACGTGTCGATTGATACATTACATGACCTCCCTAGGCTACATCATGACCTTGACCTGAGGTCATAGTTTCGGAGTTGACCTGACCTTAAATCACACAGCGTATTGTCGATAGCACATTTCAGGGGCTGTCAAATAGCATTCGCCGTTTGTTTCTATCTGTTGCAGGTCCTGAGATATGTGTCAATATCTGAGGGTCCCACCCGATCTGGTCGAATTTGACCTATGCTGACCCAGGGACCTAAATATTGACCTGAGCGAAAAAAAATGAGAGAAATACTTTCGATTGAGCTTGTCACCAGCTATCCACCGCCGTTTTCCGTTTGTCGCTACGTAGCATAGTTCTGGAGATGTTAGGGGGGGCAGACATCTGCCCCCCCCTGGACCGGCGAAGATTGCGCGGACCGTCGGACGTGCGAATGTTAAGATAAGAAGATGAGATTCATTCAAATTACCTACATCCAGGAATAGGTACCAGAACAACCCATTTTCAGGTATGTGCAGCCCATATTCAATAATTTTGGTTCATCACCTGGGTTCGTTTCTGCATAAGTACCACATTTAATATCAGCACCGTATTAGAACGCGAATTACCAGTGAAGCTTGTTGGAATATGACGGAATTACACCTCAGAGAGCAGGGCTGGCAGAACTAGCTGGTCTTGGATGTTGTTATCATCCAGAACATAATTATCGGCAATGTTTTGGTGCCATTATTTTTTTTTGTAGTGTAGAGTCAGATCAATGGGGCCAGGACATAGAAATGAGGAAAACGTGGAGTACGTGGAGATGAATCCCCCAGGATATTTGTGGAAATTTTAGAAGCTGATTTCAGGAAAAAAAAGTTTGCCAAAATGGAATGAATCAGTAATGTAATTTACTTGCATTATAGATCATCTACAGGTGATCTATAATGCAGGTTCAGGTATACAGGTGCTGTATACCTGAAAAGGGTACTATATCAAAAGAGGCAAAAATCATGCTTCTTAGAGCGCAAAAATAGTACGTCATTAAGCGTGGATTTCACTGCAAATGCATGAACTTCAAGCAGTATAATATAATTACTTCTTGCTCCCACTGGATGATTTAATCATGCTGTTTGGTGTGGATTGCAAGCCAATTCGTATTTAACAGCCTGCAAAAATAGCACAAAAACACCGAGGAGTTTTCTTTACTTGACTAACAGGAAGAAAACTATCCTTCAAGATGGACTGCGAACAAATTTTCCTCCACGTGCCATATTACAAAGTTTAAATCCATCCCTGCATCTGGGTAATGCTGCGAGTGTTTCAGATAAAGTTGTGTATGCATGCACCTTGCTTCCAATGCAATGAAGGTCGACAAACATGGAAGCCAATTGAAGCAATTGTGCCTGCAGTGGATATGTGCTATGCCAAACACAATATGTGGATTGCCTGCAGCTATTCAGCTATTGTTTTGTTGTAGTGAAATATAAAAAAAAACATATAGGCCAGCTAGCCTAGTACTTTGTTCCCGTAAAGAGCTTCTGGTCACACAGTTCAAACTCTCATCCTGCTTGGGACGCGTATGTACTAAAGTAGCGCTTTCTAAGACAAAGAAATTGCACTTTGTGTCCACAATTTTCAAAGGGTATGTTTTAATTAATCAAACAACGACGGGCTTCAGAGGAGGGCATCAAAACACCTTTAAAATCGGAGGACTTACCATGAGGGAAAAAGAAGGTGAACTATCTGAAAATCGCTTTGGTTTCTCAGTTAGGCATTTTATCCACCACTGATGCAAAACATGTGAGACAGCTCACGGGTTCGTCGGTGACAGCTTCGGCATTTTTAACCTCTTCGGCGAAGAGGGCCACAAGTATTCACGGCGGGGGACGATGAATGGTGTCCCCCAAACGTTGTCAAGGTTAGCATAGCGCACACGGCATTTCTTTTTAAACTTGAAATACTTCCTCGCCCCTCATCCAAACTGCGTGGGGAAACTCATGACCGCCGGGAAGCTGGTTTCCAATGCCAGATTATGACATGAATGCTTGTTGTGTCCATCAAGTATGCTTCCCTTTTGATGCGCCGTTCCACTTACTTTTCACGAGTCCACTATGGCGTGACGAGGATGTGTTAGCGTGTTGCGCGTGCCGCCATCCCCTCGTCGCCAGCCCACGATTGTGCCGAGGTATGCATGTATGTACATGTACACGTAGCGGTTGATGCATTGCCTAGATCTAAACATGCCGGGCTTCCGACGACATTGGTGGACACATTCGAACACGATTCTGGAGGGATCCACCCCCACTGGTCTTGACGGTTCCGCCCACACCTGACACGAGCGGTTTTCTCGTGGCAATGGAAGCACCAATGGTCCGTTCTACACTGATCTGAACGGCAATTACTACGTTACGCTGGTCTGAATAGCAGTGGTCCACTTTACACTAATCTTGATAGCAGTGGTCCAGTACACTGCTCTGGATAGCAGTGGTCCACTTCACTGATCTGAATAGCAGTGGTCCGCTTTACACTGATCTGAATAGCAGTGGTCCGCTTTACACTGATCTGAATAGCAGCGGTTCACTTTGCACTGGTCCGAACAATAGGGATTAGTGCAGCACTGGACACCAGGGGTAGTTGACTATGTACACGTATCGCCGGAACAGTGGTGGCCAGGAGCTGCAATCGACCGTTGACAGGCCGCTGGCAACTACCCACTGGAAGGATATCGACAGGTACTGATGTTGTCCTCGGCCAAAGTGGTCATCTCCACTGGTCGAAACAACCGGACATAACTGCTGGCATGTGCTGAACTGAGAACCAGAGCTTAGCTATTTGCAATTGAACATCTAACACAATGGCACTCGACTATTCGATCTCAGCAGGTCAGCTGGCTACACGTGAACAACGGCCAAACAGCGGCTATTTACAGGCTAGTCACAGGTGTTGATCTGCACAACGTCGGCCGACAGCTTGCAGATCTTGATCCGAACAATGGCGACCAGCTGCTCTAAACAGCGGCGGATAGGTACCCACAGGTTTTGGCCTGAACAGCGGCGGACAGGTACCCACAGGTGATGGCCTGAACAGCGGCGGATAGGTACCCACAGGTGATGGCCTGAACAGCGGCGGGCAGGTACCCACAGGTGATGGCCTGAACAGCGGCGGATAGGTATGCACAGGTGCTGGCCTGAACAGCGACGGATAGGTACCCACAGGTGATGGCCTGAACAACGGCGGATAGGTACCCACAGGTGATGGCCTGAACAGCGGCGGGCAGGTACCCACAGGTGATGGCCTGAACAGCGGCGGACAGGTACCCACAGGTGATGGCCTGAACAGCGGCGGATAGGTACCCACAGGTGATGGCCTGAACAGCGGCGGATAGGTACCCACAGGTGATGGCCTGAACAGCGGCGGATAGGTACCCACAGGTGATGGCCTGAACAGCGACGGATAGGTACCCACAGGTGATGGCCTGAACAGCGGCGGATAGGTACCCACAGGTGACGACATGAACAGCGGCGGAAGGGTACGCACAGGTGATGGCAATTAGCAAGCTATTCACAGATGCTCGAGTGAGCAGAGGAATCCAGTGTACACTGCATTCGAAGAGCGACAGAGGCAAGAAGCATGTGCAACAAACATAAAGATATGACTGTGCGTAGCGAGATTCGATTCATTTTTTGCCGAAATTGGCGCCGACTTCGGGGATCAAATCGACCATACCGACTTCGGAGACCATAGTTGAGTTTAACGTTGGCCAGCAGAATTTCGCTACGCAGAGTTGTATGTTAACACCAAGTGCGCGTCCAAGAACGAATGAGGCCACACTGAACAGTCATTGTGCACGTTCCATTATTTGTGAACACCTTGTGTGTATGTTTGAGATGTGCGGTACGCAAATGGCATATTTATGCCCGCCATGTTGGGTAAGTAAGTCACTTCAGCACATGGTGGTGAAGTGGCTATCATGCAGTGTCTCGGTTATGATGTTTGGTTGACCGTTTGAAGCAAGTTCGCTTTGCCTGTCGTGTCGGTTGATTACAGAAGGTGATATGCTCTCAGAGGCCGCCGAGTCCTGCAACTTTTTGGATCCAAGGTAATTAGGTCAACGGTAGATTGGTGCAGCCCCACATAGTGTTGTGGGTGCGGGTTGGTAGCCTTTTTCAGGCTACCATCGATCACGATCCAGATTTGGGACGACTGGCGTTTTGGTTAGGGCCGCGGAGAATTCAATTCAAGAGTGGGAACTCTATAAACAAGCACAGATTGGTCGGTGACAAATCTGTCGTCGGTATTTCGATTGATAGCTTGGCCACCTGAGACAATGGTGCTGATACAGTCTGGGTAGTGATGCAGTCTGAACAGATGCAGTCTGAACAGATGCAGTCTGAACAGATGCAATCAGGTCATGGCTGAAAAAGACTCAAACTGACTGTGTTTCAGTGTGAATTTGAACTGACCATTTGCAATACCCCTTCTGGAAAGAGGTGCAACTGTTGCCACAGATTCCCCGACACGTGCCAATTTGTCCGCAACGTGGCGAACAGTTTTGTCCGGCCTGTCCCGTGTGTGGTCTGTCACGTGTGCGGCCTGTCACGTGTGTGGCGAATTTATGGCACACGTCTGACAAACTCGCCACTGACCCTCGGCATCGGCATGTGACCTGACCGTGACCGTTACTGACCCTCGGCATCGGCATGTGATCTGACCGTGACCGTTACTGACCCTCGGCATCGGAATGTGACCTGACCGTGACCGCACCGACACAGGCGCACATTATCTGACCCTGGACACCCGCGCCGACACGGAGACATGCCGTCCGCTCGCCACCGGAACACACCACGCATCGGCGGCACCGTGTAAACTGCGCCCCAACTGTGGCTGGATCCGCACCGGTGTCGTCCGCTGAAGCGCTGAATCAGCCCCTCCCCTTCCCCCGGGCTGACAGCAAATGACCGGCAGGTAGATAGTAGGTTGTGTCAGGCGGCGTGCACGCTCCGTGACCGGTCACTAAACACACGTGGCGGTGTGGCCATTGACAGCCACGCCCGCGGCGGCCCGCAGACGCTGGGTCAGTCTGCACGCGCGCACCGAGCTGAGCTGGGCACGTGGGTAGCAGCACGTGGTCATCATAAACTCGCGCCGGAAATTACCTGAAAAGAGCCACACGGGGTCACACAGCCGGCAGGTGAAGGTGGGCGGCATGCTGGCGGCTGGTCACATTCCTGCAGGTGCTCCGACGTGTCCACTCAGCACAGACGGGGTGTGGCCATGTGAGCCCTGATAGTCACTGGGAAGGCACGGTGTGCGATTGTTAGCAAACATGATGTAAGCAAATATGAATGCATGGGCCCAAACCGACAAAACATTTAGAAGGGCTGCAAGTCAGTCGGAGAGCATGCAAGATGATATGTGACCACGTGGCTTTATCGCATCTAGGATTAGAAAAAAAAACATAAGAATGAAGCACTCATGATTACTGAACGAAAATGCGAGAGCATACACAAACAAGGAAATGTAAAAGAGGCAGAATGGAAAGAACATACGAAACAGAAGGAAATGCAAGTTAGATACCAAAGGGTGAGTACATATTTGCTTAGCAAGATGAAATGGAACAGAATGTTTAAAGGAAGAGAGAATCCATGACCAGAATACATGAAAGGGAAAACCTAAAGAGAAGTTGTTTGAAGTAAACAAACTTGCAAAGCAGAGAACGAAACGGAATATCAGCTACGTAAAAAACGGTCCGCTTTCTGGCTTTTGTTACAGTTACCATGGAAGGTACTCTGAAAAAAATTATGTTGAAGGGCACAATTGAAGACCATAGGGTTCCATATAACAATTTGACCAATTGGAGGGAATCGATCCACCATTCGAGAAACCGTAGCCTCTCCAAGGAGACAGGGAACTTTGCCCTTGCAAAATACATGGCAAGCCACGACTAAATTTTGTGAAATCTGAGCGCCTGTGGGGATATGTGGACTTCGTAGAAACCTCTGCAAGTATGTGGCTGGCTGCACCGACTGGAACACGGAGAGCACACATGCACATTCTCCGGAGTCTGCAAGCATATGTGCACTTTGTGAAGATGACCATTTGTTGTATGCTGTACACAACAGACAGTGCTTATCATATGTACATACAAGACCACAGCCTTATCACAAAGAGTAGGCTATGGGTGCTGAAGCAGGAGTAAGAGTGAATCATACCAATATACAGGCGAATTCAACTAGTGCATGCTATATACACGTATGTAACTAATACTTGGTTCAACAACATTGGTGGTTTTAAGCAGGATACTTGGGTGTGAGTGTACCATCTAGTTAAGAAGGCAGCACTTGTGTAGTTATGGCTGCTGAAACACCCACAATTAAAGGATATACCATCATATATATATATATATATATATATATATATATATATATATATATATATATATATATATATATATATATATATATATATATATATATATATTTATTACCAACACTGCATTGCTGTTCATGCAGATTACAAAGAGTTCCTGCGGAACGAAGAAAAATGTATTGGATTGCAGGAAACAACGTAGGTAGTTATGTTTGTATCGTCCGAAGGCCGTGTAGGCTGACCTGATGTGCATACCACCGTGCGAGGTGTGAATCTGCATAAGCTTTGTGACCGTCAGGCCTACCGGCAGCCTGTCGGGCTTCGTTCAGCTATCCACCTTCCTCACCTGGCTGCCAGGCGCCGTAATTTTGACGGATTACAGCTTCAGTTTACCTCACAAGGCACGTGCCCCCGCCGCTCTGTGTGTGCATGACAATCGGCACATACTAGTATCAGAGGCAATTTGAGCGGCGCAGTCAAAATCGCCGCCAACCGGCCTGCTGCAGGCGTACAGTGGCGCGTGACATGTGCCGATGGACGACTGACCTCGCACGGCCATCGGCACTGACCTGGCGCGGTCATCGGCACGGCCATCGGCACTGACCTGGCACGCGGCCATCGGCACTGATCTGGCACGGCCATCGGCGCTGACCTGGCACGGGGCCATCGGCACTGATCTGGCACGGGGCCATCGGCACTGACCTGGCGCGGCCATCGGCACTGACCTGGCACGGCCATCGGCACTGACCTGGCACGGCCATCGGCACTGACCTGGCACGGCCATCGGCACTGACCTGGCACGGCCATCGGCACTGACCTGGCACGGCCATCGGCACTGACCTGGCACGGCCATCGGCACTGACCTGGCACGGCCATCGGCACTGACCTCGCACGGCCATCGGCACTGACCTGGCACGGCCATCGGCACTGACCTGGCACGGGGCCATCGGCACTGACCTGGCACGGCCATCGGCACTGACCTGGCACGGCCATCGGCACTGACCTGGCACGGCCATCGGCACTGACCTGGCACGGCCATCGGCACTGATCTGGCACGGCCATCGGCACTGACCTGGCACGGCCATCGGCACTGACCTGGCGCGGCCATCGGCACTGACCTGGCACGGCCATCGGCACTGACCTGGCACGGCCATCGGCACTGACCTGGCACGGCCATCGGCACTGACCTGGCACGGCCATCGGCACTGACCTGGCACGGCCACGGCGCGCTGGCTGTCGATCACCAGTAATTGGGCGCACTACACAAGCCAGCCAGTTCATGGAGCTCATGGCTCTTCTTGACATATGAGTGGCTAGGTTAAAAAAATGATACACACGGTCGCTGTATTTTTTGTTACACACAAAGCGTAAGATATGGTATTCGAACCCGCATTAATTTCCAAACTTCATCAACTCGCCATGAAAGGACGCTTTAGCTGTATTTCTATGGTTATATCTAGGGTTTCTATTTGGTTGTGGTACCTTTAAAATCAGGTGCCGGTAAACCATTTTCGAGTTACATTTCGTGTAAAATGGATTGCCACGGGAAGCTGTTTATCACCAGCTACATTTAACACCATTATCAAGGACGTTTACACTGACGTGCCTCCTAATTTATTGCATTCCATATTTGCAGACGGCAGCGCAATTTGGTGTTCAGATACAAATGATAAATATTGCATAATTAGACTCCAAAACGCACTTGACCAGACGTACCAATAGTTCATCAAATACGGTTTCAAATCTTTGGCTGCAAAATCTGCAACAATGATATGTGCAAATAGCCTCCTTGCCCAAATCCAGAAATGAAGCTTCACCTCGGGAACATCGGCACATTTTTGTAACTTCGTTTAAATTTCTTAGTTTTTTTTCATCATTCACTTCCCATGCATAAGCACATCGGATACGTCCAGAACGAATGCTTTTACCTGCAACTCAATTTATGTCGCTGTATTGCTTCATCATTCGGAGCTGATCATAATGCGCTTTTCCAACTGTACAAATGTTTAGTCCTTCTCATTATATAATATGACACGGTAGTTTATGCTGGTGCTAGTAACCTTGCCTTGATAATTTTGGACAAGATAAAAACTAAATTGATGCGTATCGCACTCGGTGAAATGACCACTTATCCAATCATTTCATTAGATGCCGAAGCAGAATTCCACCCTGAGTTATCCGTCGCATGCAGCATGCACTCCGTTACGCATCCAAAATTAAAGTTAAAAAACACCATCCAAACACGCGTTCATGCAAGCCTCCCGTTTTTACACCACGATTATTTAGCTCCAACCTAAAATCACAGGTCCAAAATGACAGCTTGATCCAGAACATGCGGAACAAAAAGTTCACCAGTTTCGTTCCCGTTATCGTCATGTCCCTTTTGTTTTTACAGGAAATGACATTCTTCTTGGAAAACACAAAAACAACATCGCATACCGGATGGAACATCAATTTTCACCGCTGGACTACATGCCATCCTCATTGCGGCACGTGGACAGATTTTTGGCCGACACCAGTGTTTGTGACAGGTGTTTGTGCTGCAGTGGGCGTTCGGGAGGCAGCATTACAGGATGAGACTGCTTCCTTGAGCCGTGCACCGCATCGTCCGTCGTGACGATGCATTCCATCATTTTAATGTAGCTGCTGCATGCACTAGGAGTGGACGCGAATCCACAAAGGGGATCGCAGTGAAATTATGGTAGAACAGAACATCTCAGAGTCACGAGAGACGCACAAGTTACACATTATATAGACCTACGGTGACGACGAGATGGATAATATTGCCTACAGACTTGTGCTCTGATACCAGCCTTTCGTACATTTGACGGCTTCCGTTGCGCAAATATGCGACTTGCGGTGCTGATTTCATGGCCCCTGGTGGCAGGGTACCTTCACCAGAGCGCTCGTCGCAGAGATACTCCAATTATCGGAACATTTATACACGCTATCGACCGCATCTTCAATGAAACATTGAACAGCCGTTAAAATGCGTAATACAAATATTTGAGGTTCCCAGCAGACTAGCAAAATTTGTATTTGATTATTACAAGCCTTGCCAAGCGGACTTGTCAAACAATCTCGCTCGAGTCAATGAACGTCCTGCCTCTACCTCTCGTTGGATGTCTCTGCCTCGAGCTCCATCCATTCTTGCAACACATATTTCTCACCAGACACACTCACCACACTTCCGGGGCAGGGAGAGCGGCATTGTGACTGCATCTGGCGAATGATTGCCAATCGTCATCGGTCGATAATTCGTGCCTGCTCAATGGTGTTAGGATAGGCTGGTATTCAGACCAGGTCACTGGTCCGCACGTGTTCGTGCCTGCTCCATGGTGTCAGGATAGACAAATATTCAGACCAGGTCACTGGTCCACAACACGCCGAAAGGCCAACCGCAATTATGACGTGCAGCTGGCGTTACGGATCTCTGGACGAAAGATAAAAAGGTGTCCCACGAGAAAGGATTGTTTTTAAACACGATGCCTGGAAAACTATTCCGAGAGATAATTAATGAAGATGTTCAGAAGTGGCAGAATGCCAGCCCCGATGGTGCTGCACATTATGCGGTCGGATACTGAGTGAAAAGTGGCCAGTATCCCGGAAGATGAATAAATCAGTTATTGAATGAATAAACAGGTTAGTTCTTGGGAATTTTTTGCGCTAGGTGGAACAGCTGTCGCACAACCCACGAACTATATATATATATATATATATATATATATATATATATATATATATTTTTATATATATATATATATATATATATATATATATATATATATATATATATATATATATATATATATATATATATATATATATATATATATATATATATATATATATATATATATATATATATATATATATATATTTTATATATATATAATATATATATATATATATATATATATTTTATATATATATATATATATATATATATATATATATATATATATATATATATATATATATATATATATATATATATATATATATATATATATATATATATGCATAGCTTCTGATTCAAAGCCTCCACCAGCTCATTTTAGCACAGCGTATCAAAGAGAGGGAACGGGTAACCTGAAGCAGGGTGGCAATTTGTCGGCCTGTGCAAACCGCGGGTATTTTATCGACTGTTCTAATGATCCCAGTACCTGATAATCAAGCTTATCTTATAATTGTTTTCTTGTTTGCTTGTGTGTCGCGCATGACAATCATGTTATGACTTTTCGCTGGCTATTTACAGTATAAGCACGCATATATTTGCATTTGCCTCTTTTACTTTTCTAAAAGAACTCCAGGTCGGTCGCTGTTTGTATTCGGTCACACACGACAAGAACCGGTGGCACCGGTCCGTGCACAACATGCCGGCCGTACGGCATTGCGGCATGACGGCATGACGGCATGACATCATGGCGGCATAACAGCATGACATCATGACGGAATGACAGCATGGCGTCATAACACGACAAGAACCGGTGGCACCGGTCCGTGCACAACATGCCGGCCGTACGGCATTGCGGCATGACGGCATGATGGCATGACATCATGGCGGCATAACAGCATGACTTCATGACGGAATGACAGCATGGCGTCATAACAGCATGACATCATGACGTCATGGCAGCATGACGCAATGACAGCATGGTGGCATTACGGTTACTTATACTTAATACCACATGCTTATACTTAAGGTCACTGGTTGACCTCGCAGGTGAACTTAAAGCCGTTGTGTTTTCTCACAAAATTATAAATGTGTTAGCCTTGTCGTTCCTTGCGCACACCACAACCAATAAATCACATATAGACGCTTGCAATGTCTAGTATAGTTTTTCCTGGTGTCCTGCAATACTAAGAATGCACGACATGTTGACCAATAGGTCGAGGGTCAGATGAGGTAGTTGACCTTTTTTTGGAAACTTCCTAAATAGTGCTAGGAACACTATTTCACCATAAAACACTATTTCATCGAGCTTGGTGGTAAAACTGCACACCAAATTCAGCTTTGGCGTCCAAGTTGACCCCAGAGTTGCTGAGAAGCCTGGACTGTTACCTGAGGTCAAGTTGGGTCATTTCCTCGAATACATGGGAATGGTCAATGACTTATGTAAGCATGGGAGTTCAGTTGTGAGTCACCCTACCACGTAAACCATCGGCTATTCAAAGGCACTACATGATATTAATTGCCGATAATTGGTCATTTTGCAAAGGCCTGGCATGTTTCCTCTTATGACGACCTGTCTCGACACGTGCGCCGTTGTACCCAAGATAAGGCCGACTACGGATGCCCATAAGCTGCGTCATGTAGCGGCGCGCTGACACCATCGCTGACACCAGCGCTGTTCCGTGGTCATGGAAAATCCAGGGAAGAGGAGTTGTATCAACCTCCTAGCGTAGCAGTGCCTTGGGTGCGAAATGTCTACAGTGATTTCAATGAAGCGAGATAGATTTTCAGGCCCTTCTAGATCGAAAGAGACATATATTTAAGATCTGAATCGAGATTCGTGACTGCCATTTGCAGCTATTTGAAGGACAGTGTCCTGGTAATAATACGATAAATGATCCAGCCCTAGCTTTCGGTTCGAGCAAGTGCATTTTGAAACGCGATTCGCTTCAGGAAAATGGAGTAGAAAGAAGAAGATCGGCAATCATCAAAGCACGCTAAGGATGTGCAGACATGGCTTGGACGAAGTCGTCGATTGGAATCGAATGTTCGAGAGACTATCAATTGTGAATGATGACCGCACCCTTCAATTTCCCGTCCATTTATCTTTCTCTCCTCGAGGAACGGACACTTTGGCTCAGAGAGCGCGGTACCGATGGAGCAGATGGAACCTAATGAGTACCACATGATAGTTTGAATTGCCAGGTTTACGCAGCACATTGTTAACCAGGTAAGATTCGTTGTAACAATACAGCCATCACGGTGGCGCCATCTGCCCGGAAGGAAAAACACGAGCATGGGGTGGCGTGTCCTGTCTTATATCTTAGCTTGCTGCCTTACCATGATCTTCTCATATCTGGAATTTAACGTAATTGGACCAGATGGTTAAGGAAGTGCACTCTTGCCACCTAATAACACGCGCACCGGACTGGCGGACGGAATCCGCCCACTGTTTTCCAGACGACATCATAACCGGGCAGGGATATAGTAATGAAATCGTGTGACTGTGTTGTATATTGATACCCGCATCCCATGCAAAGTACTTCTTGAAATCCCATTGATAAATATAGGAACTATGGGGATGCAAACTCGACGCACCGACAGGCTGCCGGGCCGCCAGGCGTTCAAGGTCACAGCAGTTCGTCGGTTCAAGGTCACAGCAGTTCGTCGGTTCGGCGTCGAGGAGTGCCGGCCGATTTCGACCCCATTAGACTCTGAAGGCATTTACCTATGTCCATCAAAATTATACTGCAAAGAGTTCACTACAGCCGTAGTCTCCCCTCAAATATGTGTGCTTCTAGCTGCAGTAGATTTTAGGCGGTCGGAATCCGACCCCTGGTTCGTGTTATGTTGGCGTTATGCGTTGTGACCCTTATATTTATTGTCGCGTTATGGCCCTCCGATGCGGGTGTTAATGGGTAGGGGCATTACAAAGCTCATAGTGATAACTGCTGTGGTGCACGAACAACGGACGCCGTATACACAGTGCAACTGACCTAACTCCAGTCCGAATAACAAAACAGCGTATTACCGATAAATAGTGGTGTCTTCCGGCATATTTTTACATAGCAAAATGACGTTTGAGTACACCAATGCCATGCATCACCCTTAACCCATTCAGGGACGTAGCCAGAAATCGTTCAAGGAGGGGGCGGAATTTGCGAAGGGGTCCGGACTACCTTCACAAACTTTAAGTTCCCCGGAATTGGGGCACTCTACTTCGAGAAGGGTCCGTTTTTGTCCTTATGAAACACATATTACAAAATTATCATCGAGGCCCGGATTATCGGACCCACACCCTCCCCAAACTGCCAGTAAATATTGCATTGCATTGCATTCATACACCAGAAATGCAGACCACCTAAACATGTATCCATATGCAGGATGTCAAGGCTTCATTGGAAAGGCCGCCGATTCGGTAAGCGGTAAGGGGTAAGTAAGCGCTTGTGAGGAAACATAGACTGGAGCATAACACGGACGGGAACATAGACTGGAGCATAACACGGACGGGAACATAGACTGGAGCATAACACGGACGGGAACATAGACTGGAGCATAACACGGACGGGAACATAGACTGGAGCATAACACGGACGGGAACATAGACTGGAGCATAACACGGACGGGAACATAGACTGGAGCATAACACGGACGGGAACATAGACTGGAGCATAACACGGACGGGAACATAGACTGGAGCATAACACGGACGGGAACATAGACTGGAGCATAACACGGACGGGAACATAGACTGGAGCATAACAACGGACGGGAACATAGACTGGAGCATAACACGGACGGGAACATAGACTGGAGCATAACACGGACGGGAACATAGACTGGAGCATAACACGGACGGGAACATAGACTGGAGCATAACACGGACGGGAACATAGACTGGAGCATAACACGGACGGGATGTGCGTTTCGCACGGACAGTGGAACGGATCGGATATAGCCTGGTGAAACTAAACGGATACGCATTGTATAACGGATTGATCCTCCAACGATTCCCGTGAAAACGAAAATTGAGCACAAAAATCATGTTTCCTTCTATTTTCCAACAATAACTGGACGTAATAACACGTTGAGGTAGGCTGACGCAATTCAACAAGAGCTTATTTACTCTTTTACGATTGCATAAAAGGCATACCATGTCACTATATCAGCAAATACATTTTCATACTGACACCTGCAGGCACGCTCAACATCAAACACATATAAGTAACTTCAGCTGGATTTATTCCAATGTTCTATCAATTTCCTGTCGTCAAACTTTACGGAATCCAGATGACTGCAATCGCACTAGCAATGAGTGTGCCCATATTACCAATAACTACCAGCATACTGTCAATAATCACATTCAGCTACTCACTCATCCCACCTATAGCTTGGTTCTCACTTAGGTAGGTGCCTGCTACCTCGGTACATTTCCATGATGTATAATTGCCACACCCCACTGGTAAAGTGTAGCTTACTGGTACTTGTAAACTATGGCTTGATTCTAACCTAGGTATGTTTCTACTACCTCGATACATACCCATGGTGCATGAATATCACACCCCACCGGTAAAGTGAGGCAACCAGAACTGTTAAAGTGCGATTCGATGACAGCATGCAATCAACATCAACATCAACAATCACCCCGTATGTATTATAATTGTTCTTGCTTAGGAAACCATATTGGTGCCTTCACTGGTCCTTCAAAATGAACTTATAAAACACTACATCAAACATTGCACCATGGTAATGTGCGCACATAGGGCTGTGTGGTACATATGCGCAATGGGAGGGATGGGAGAGAAGCTGGTGCCGATAACTCAAAACAAAACAAAAATAGTTCGAATTGTTGCTGAGGAGGTTTTACAGAATCAGAGTGAGTGCCGAGTGGAAGGTTGTTGCATTGACCCTGAACCCACCTCGCGATCGGGAAATTTCAGTTATATAGCACACTTACGATCGAGAGTTTAACGTACCCACGTGGCGGGCACGGCCGCCTGGTGCCTGCGCCTCCGACCTTGCCTGGTCATCCCAGCCGGTGGCGTTAATGGCTAGCGCGTGAAACGACTCGAACCCATTGTGTCAAGACGGGGAGCCCTTTGGAGGTCAGTGCTCAATCCACTGAGCTAGCCATCTGGCAAACTATGCCTTTCTAAAAAAATATTCTGAACTGATGTGTCCACACTCGCCAAACCACAGAGACGACCTGGGCTGAGGGCCGTCCAGACTGCCCTGAGGCGACCGCCCTGAGGGACAGAGATATAACTGAGGAAAACTGAAACGACCCGGGCTTAGGGCCCTCCAGGCGACCGCCCTGAGGGACAGAGATATAACTGAGGAAAACTGAAACGCATCTAACAACTTGTGTGGAAAGGATCCTTGAGACATGAAGGCATCCACCCTGAGGGCTAGCAAGGGCCGTGAAGACAAGAGAAGACCCGCCCGAGAGCTGGAATGTCCAGACCAGCTGGAAGGAGCAGTCTCAGCTGGAAATGGCCCCAAACAGCTGAGTAATAAACAGGGCACCTGAGGGTCAGAGAAGGCTGGGATGCTCTTTGGGTTTCAAAGGGCCCTTGAGGGATGACCAGGACACCTAAGAGCTGAAGATGGTCCATCTCAGATCTGAAATGCCCCCGAGATAAGAGCTAAACAGGACTATTGGGAACTGCGATGGGTCCATACTGTAGTAGAGAGCCCTGATCGATGACGTATATCTCGTGAGAGTAAGAGAGGACTGGATTGGGATTCTTCTGAGGTTGAGAGCGGCCCCTTATGGATCAGCAAGGTCCCCTGCGAGGTCTCCAAAAACTATCTGCTGGCTAGCGATTGAGGTGAGGAATACCAAGGTCTAGCCTCAGAGCTAGAATGTTCTTGAAAGCACAAAAGCTGTCGATAACACGAAAAGATTCATAGCAGTTCAGAGGGCCCTTTAGGGCTAGCAGAGCCGCCTGAGAGCTAAGAAGAGTCTAGGCTAACGATGGTTGTGAGTAATACTGGGGGTCAATGTCAGAGCTAAAAAGCCTTTGGAGCTAGGAAGACTGTCAAGGACGGGGAAGGGCCCCAACACCTGGAGAGGACCCCTGACGATGGAAAATCGCCACTGAGCGCTGGTGAGGACTGGACTGGGCTACCCAAGAGGCTTGAAATGGGTCCGGATGAGGAGAACAGGGACCCTAAGATCTAAAGAAAGTCTCTAAGGGCTAGCGATGGTTGTGATGAATACCGAGAGCCAGCTTCAGAGCTAGAATGCCATTGCCGGCCCAAAAGACTGTCGAGGACTAGTGACGTTCCCAAGAGAGCTAGAACGGTCCGGACTGTGACACTCCTGAGGCTTGGGAGGAACACTGATGGATGCACAGAGCCATCTAAGGGCTAAGGAGGGTTCCGAGAGCAGGCGATGTTTGCTAGAAATTGTGAGGCCTGTCTCAAAGCGCAGGATTACCCCGGAAGCTACACAAGCTTGCCAAGGACTGGGAATGGCCCATGCAAGATGGAGAAGGCTCCTGACGGATGAATAGGTACCCTGAGAGCTAGCGAGGACTGGACTGGGATGTTTCTGAGCTTTGGGATGGGCACCTGAGAGATCGGGACCATTCGAGAGCTAAGAGAGTCCTTGAGAACTGGCGATGGGCGTGAGGAATACTGAGGGCTAGTCTCAGAGATAAAACAAACTTGAGCGCCATAAATACTGTCAAGGACTGGGGAGGTCACCCACCGCCACCTCAGCGGCGATGGCCGCCCTGGTGGCCACCGTCGCCCCAACAGCCACAACCATCCTGGTGGTGACGACCGCCCAAGCGGCCACAGCCGACCCAGTGGCCTGACTATAGCTGCTCCAGCAGCTACGGTCGCTCCAGCGATGGCGAAACAAACATCCCAGCGATAGCTGTGATGACGACCGCTCCAGCGGTGTCAGTTGCTTCGCATTGGACCCGGGTGACATCTGTTTCGAAAAAAGGAAGAAAAGCAAGTTGCAGGATGATGTGTGTTCGGCATAACTGGTCAGGCATGTCGCTAGTCCTTCCCCTGTCCCCAAATCTTGCAATTATTTTGAACCACTAATATTCACGCATAATATTGAGAAAGTATGACGGTGTTTAAAAGGCGCAACAATATGGGCCCCACCAGAGTCGCAGCCAAGGGGAGCAAAGAGGTCCACCCGCTTTGCAACCAAAAATATATGAGATCAAATAAGACATTTTGAGATTCTTACTACGCAAAAGCCTAAAAGCCGACAGTTTTCTCTTCTTCGCCGAATTTTTGGTCGGGCCCCTTAGGAAAATCCTGGTGGTGGCACTGGGCCCCACCATTATCATGAACACCTTCCCTATTGAACTATGCCTGAGTAGCAGATGACAGAAGCAATTGTGTCCATGGAGATGAGCACATTATTGAGATGTGTTAACGTCCCATATTTTTCGTAGTAGGCTTTCGTTTCTTGGTTGTTGTCGGCAGCTAAATGATTTGCCTTTCTTTCTGGTCTTTACTGGACCGTGGCCTGTGATTGCAGGTCTCTTATTCGCCTCGCCAGCGCGTAATGCCTTATTTTTCAACGTTTTTAACCATCTTCGATTAGCACATATGTAGATATATATATATATATATATATATATATATATATATATATATATATATATATATTTAAGTATACATATATATATATATATATATATATATATATATATATATATATATATATATATATATATATATATATATATATATATATATATATATATATACACATATATATATATATATATATATATATATACACATATATATATATTCCTTCGAAAAAAGTGCCCGAAATCCGAGGAGCTTCGAAAAGTGGACGGGGCCTCGGTAGGTAGGGGGCCTTCTTCAGATGTTCGCGCCCCTGGACCAAATCCTGGGTACTCCACTTGGCAACGCCCTCGTCTCGGAATATATTTCAGTGTTGTTTGGTAGTCGTGCAGCACATCCCGGTTCGCAGTTTAACTTTCAAGATAATGGAGTTTTGTTTTTGTCGTTCAAATATTGTAAGCAGGTATACATTCTGTTGCTGAGTCATCATAGTTCCCAGTCAGTGGGTTACTTTTCAATCGGTTCTGTCAGCCGGTAGGATATCGCCCGCATCAGCGATCGAGTCGGCTGACACCTGACTCGGCAGGACAGACGTCTCGGAGAAGAGCAACCTAGCCAAACAGAAATATTGAAAACGGACGTGATATGGCACAACACAGGGGAGCATTTCGTATAACTCTAGTGCGGAGAGCTACCTAGCAAACAATATATAGGTATGGAATTATGGACAAACCTAAAAGCACCACGTAGTTCAGATATTTGATTAGATGACACATTTGTTTTGAGGGAAGGTAAATTTCGGGAATGTTGACCTAAACATACAGCACAATAACTGGGTAGGTACATACTTTATCTTTTTGTTTCGGATCGAGTAAACATTGCATCATATTCGGCAAGACGGGAGGCAACAGGTCCCAAATAAGTTACTGAGCGATGCATTTGTAGTAAAGTGCATCCCAGCAACAAGTATGTTTGTCTCCCTCGCGCTGGAAATGAGCGAACATGCAGCAATCCCGCATGATGCGTCAGTTATGCTAATAATTCGCTGAGTGGCCGAGATAATTTCTCTCTTATCCTGTTACAACCTCGATTCAATTTTGCATCACGCTGGAAATTCGAATAACAATCCTAATTGCATTAACTATTATTTCACATGCGACTGATGGCCCTACAGCATTACGAATATTTAAATGATATGCACTCTTGCGGTGAGTACATCCGCCATTAGCTTGTATATTTCGCTACGATAAAGGCAGAGCCAAAGGTGCGTGCCAAAGAAGATAATGGAGAAATGCATGGACACAATGGTGGAACAGCGATTGTTGGATGCCTTAAATATACTTGAACCATTTAAGGGCTATAAAAAATGCATATAATATATCATTTAGAGAGTGCATTGTGTTGTTTTATTTCAGAAAGTCAGAAATATCCCGTCTCTCCTAAAGCAACTCATGAAGAAACACGGCCAGTAACTATAACTGTTACGAGCATTGGCGAAGCTTGCTATACTCTTGGTGAGGCCCTGGCCCGAACAACTATGATTTTTGGCACACCAACCTGGGTTCACCTTAACTATGCTTAAATTGCTTAAAAATGACGAAGTAAGTGAAATCCAGCCATAGCAAGACAAACAATGTATTCAATTCATCAAAGATTGTTTTCCCGCCTTCCAGCAGGGGTCGTCCTTCCAGCACAACTCCTTCGAATATGTGAAAGCTGTTTGTATGTCCTGGTGAGAAACAAATTCAACTGAGTGCCAAAAAGGAATCCACTCCGAATCGATTTCCAAATCGCACTGTAAGCAAGCTCTCTTTTTGTCTGACTTTTATAAACGAATACGGCATACATTTGAACAACAGTTTGAACGGCTTCTCCAATCCAGCAGTGACACCAACCGTTCCGACGCCCACATTTCATCCCAGGCTACATTTTGCCAGCCTCGAAAACACAGCTCCGTGTCACCTCTCCGTCTGGCCAGCCCCGACTGACCCCTCCGGCTCCCCTACGACGGCAGACTAACTAGGGGCCATCGCGAACGCGAGAGGGGTACAGGTCACTCATGGGTGAGGGGGCAACACTACGGCTTGCCGATATCACCTATTGGCAGTCATCGCACTTGAGACCAGCCCCCTTGCCCTATATGTGCCGCATGGCACAATGGTGACACGGGTGTCACAATGATGACAGCCGACTGTGTCATGTCGCAATGACGCAGCCTCGGCCGGTCCGCCGTGTGGGAACGGATGTTGACCTAATCACATGTCGCCACTGCGGTCCGTGGCGTCAAAAAATGTTTATCTCAGCGCCGGCTGAACGGCGGCGGCGTCCGCTCGGGGCGTCCATGACCAGACTCGACAAGTCCCAAGAGTCGACGAGTATGTACACATTGGAGCCAAATCCATTCAAAACAGGTCGTCCTAAACTAACTTCGTTACAACACAACCTTTTTTTCTGTGAACGCGAATCCGAATGATTCCAAAAGAGGAAGTTACTTCGAATCAGAATTTGAGCACTATTGAAAAAGCTCTGAACACTAAACCCTGAAAACCCTGAAGAAAGCCTAGCAAGCGTAAAGTTTTCGCCGCAGGAAAGCTGCGCTCCAGCTTGTCACTAAATAACGAATAAGTCAATAAGCCAATATGCTGGAGGAATCACGATCTTCTTCATCAAATCATGTTTTATCATTTCTATTCAGGTCAAAAAGATTTTCAGTCAACTTAACAATGATGTAATTTAAACGCATAGTCATGCTGCTAAAACCCTAACGCAGACGTTAATCAATGTCAATACTAGGCGCCCAAGGGGCTAGACGAGCGAGGACAAATTTTAGAAATGCAGTGAAGTCAAATCTCCATATTTATAAATCGAAGGCGCTTTTTCGTCAATATGTATACAGCAAGCCGCCTTCAGGCATGCATACAGCGCAAGAATGATTTCAGATCCGATACATTCACCACATTGCATTTCTAATGGCAACAATACAAATTAACATATCATTTCCTGGCACTGAACTCGAGACCCCGAGATACAACCGAAGACCTTGTTCATCCTCCACACGGAACGGATGGCGAGTGCCTGCCGCGGTGCGAGGTGTACGGGAAGCTGCCTGCAGGCGGAAATGTCACCACACCACTTTCTTTGAGCAAGGATTGAAATTACTTCAGGAGACTTGCGGTGAAAATTGCAAGATCTGAAAATGAAGAGAGAAGATCTCACTCTGAGTGAGATTCGAATTTGAAATGCTGTATTAGACCATACAATGACGTTGGATGCTTCCGCCAGTTAAAATGCTGCAGAGAAACTCTTCTTCCAAGCAAAGATGAAGACACTTAATGAAAAATGATAAGATACAAATGGGAATAAAAACCCCACGGAGTGAGGATGCACCCACCACTGCTGGGATGGAATTGGATGCCCCAATTACTGCACAGGAGTGCTCTTACAACAAGACCAGGATGCCCTCATGACTGCTGGGGTGGAATGGGATTCCTCAACTACTGTCGGTCAGATGTCCCTGTTCTGTACATGATTGCTCTTACAACAAGACCAGGATGACCCCACAATTGCTGGAATGCAGTTCCATTCACGGGCGGAATCCATCCATCCATTCAGCCATCCATTCCATCCATTCAGCCCGTATATGCCTGTCACACGACACACCGAAATGTCCCGGAACCACATGTGTATGCTCGTTACACGACTCATCGAGACTCCTCGGAAGGGCGGACGACGCCGGTGGAATGTGAAAGGAAGGGAAGTGCGCAGATGCTTCACTTCTCCGAGAGATCCTCAACGCACTCGCCCGCTCCGTTGTTCTTCAGAGAATGCTATTAATGCGGGAGGAATATTTGCATAACTCTCCGCTTCCCCCGGTCCGGCGGTGGCACGGCACTGGTGATTCACCGCGCCTTCCCTTGATAGCTGCTAAAATAAGCCAAACCTAAGCTTAGAGCATGGGACATCCAGGAACACACCATTATAGAGGCAAACTTCTTTTAAAACCCGCTTTTCTGTTGCCAAGTTATTTCACTCATAGTCTTGACACTGTTGCAGGACGTACTATTGGTACCACAATCCCCAAAGATAGCCAATGCAATTCAATGTTATCAACTGTGACCAGATGCTCCAGCGTTGACATTCTTTACTTTGTATTCGACAACTTTCAAAATTGTTTGAAAAGTCACCAAACTTGCCTAAGCGAACTAAACTGGGAACTTTAAATATAATCCCCACAAAATGTATATATGCATTGTCGTGCAGATACGAGGACCACTCCAACGAAGTCCGCATTGTAGTGCGGATACGAGGATCACTCCAGGGACGGTCAGGAAAGAGCAGCGGACTGTACGGCATGCCGAGCACGTGTCCCCCGACCACAACGACGTCCGCTGAGCACGTGTCCCCCGACCACAACGACGTCCGCTGAGCACGTGTCGCCCGACCACAACGACGTCCGTTGAGCATGTGTCGCCCGACCACAACGACGTCCGTTGAGCATGTGTCCCCCGACCACAACGACGTCCGCTGAGCACGTGTCGCCCGACCACAACGACGTCCGCTGAGCTCGTGTCCCCCGACCACAACGACGTCCGTTGAGCACGTGTCCCCGACCACAACGACGTCCGCCGAGCCGTGACCCCGACCACAACGACGTCCGCCGAGCACGTGTCGCCCGACCACAACGACGTCCGTTGAGCATGTGTCCCCCGACCACAACGACGTCCGTTGAGCATGTGTCCCCCGACCACAACGACGTCCGCCGAGCACGTGTCGCCCGACCACAACGACGTCCGTTGAGCACGTGTCCCCCGACCACAACGACGTCCGTTGAGCATGTGTCCCCCGACCACAACGACGTCCGCTGAGCACGTGTCCCCCGACCACAACGACGTCCGTTGAGCATGTGTCCCCCGACCACAACGACGTCCGTTGAGCACGTGTCGCCCGACCACAACGACGTCCGTTGAGCATGTGTCCCCGACCACAACGACGTCCGTTGAGCACGTGTCGCCCGACCACAACGACGTCCGTTGAGCACGTGTCGCCCCGACCACAACGACGTCCGCTGAGCACGTGTCGCCCGACCACAACGACGTCCGTTGAGCACGTGTCGCCCGACCACAACGACGTCCGTTGAGCACGTGTCGCCCGACCACAACGACGTCCGTTGAGCACGTGTCGCCCGACCACAACGACGTCCGTTGAGCACGTGTCGCCCGACCACAACGACGTCCGTTGAGCATGTGTCCCCCGACCACAACGACGTCCGCTGAGCACGTGTCCCCCGACCACAACGACGTCCGTTGAGCACGTGTCGCCCGACCACAACGACGTCCGCTGAGCACGTGTCGCCCGACCACAACGACGTCCGTTGAGCACGTGTCCCCCGACCACAACGACGTCCGCTGAGCACGTGTCCCCGACCACAACGACGTCCGTTGAGCACGTGTCGCCCGACCACAACGACGTCCGTTGAGCAGTGTCCCCGACCACAACGACGTCCGTTGAGCACGTGTCGCCCGACCACAACGACGTCCGTTGAGCACGTGTCGCCCGACCACAACGACGTCCGCTGAGCAGTGTCCCCCGACCACAACGACGTCCGTTGAGCATGTGTCCCCGACCACAACGACGTCCGCTGAGCACGTGTCCCCGACCACAACGACGTCCGTTGAGCATGTGTCCCCCGACCACAACGACGTCCGTTGAGCACGTGTCGCCCGACCACAACGACGTCCGTTGAGCATGTGTCCCCGACCACAACGACGTCCGTTGAGCATGTGTCCCCGACCACAACGACGTCCGCCGAGCCCCCACAACGACTCCGTGAGCACGCCCGCCACAACGACGCCGCCAACGGTGAGCACGTGTCCCCGACCACAACGACGTCCGTTGAGCATGTCCCCGACCACAACGACGTCCGCCGAGCTCGTGTCCCCGACCACAACGACGTCCGTTGAGCCGGCCCCGACCACAACGACGTCCGCTGAGCGTCGCCCGACCACAACGACGTCCGTTGAGCACGTGTCCCCGACCACAACGACGTCCGCTGAGCACGTGTCGCCCGACCACAACGACGTCCGTTGAGCATGTGTCCCCCGACCACAACGACGTCCGTTGAGCACGTGTCCCCGACCACAACGACGTCCGTTGAGCATGTGTCGCCCGACCACAACGACGTCCGCTGAGCACGTGTCCCCGACCACAACGACGTCCGTTGAGCACGTGTCCCCGACCACAACGACGTCCGCTGAGCACGTGTCCCCGACCACAACGACGTCCGCTGAGCACGTGTCGCCCGACCACAACGACGTCCGTTGAGCACGTGTCCCCCGACCACAACGACGTCCGCTGAGCTCGTGTCCCCCGACCACAACGACGTCCGCTGAGCACGTGTCGCCCGACCACAACGACGTCCGTTGAGCACGTGTCCCCCGACCACAACGACGTCCGCTGAGCACGTGTCGCCCGACCACAACGACGTCCGCTGAGCACGTGTCGCCCGACCACAACGACGTCCGTTGAGCATGTGTCGCCCGACCACAACGACGTCCGCTGAGCACGTGTCCCCCGACCACAACGACGTCCGCTGAGCACGTGTCCCCCGACCACAACGACGTCCGCTGAGCTCGTGTCCCCCGACCACAACGACGTCCGCTGAGCACGTGTCGCCCGACCACAACGACGTCCGCTGAACACGTGTTCTAATACACTGGAATATGGTGACTGGTCAAGTGGCGCTGAAAATACCGCTGACGGTGTTTCCGTCAACTCTTGCTGCCACTAGAGAGGCTGTTGATTCGCTTAGTGATTTGAACCCAGCTCATGGCTGAAACTATTGTTGCAAAAGCGCATATACACCAATCGAGCAAAAGCTGCTAACTGAATGACCGCCTTGCTGGCGGCTGAAGCGCGTACCGAACGGTAAGACGCCATTGTTTTTTTGTTCTTTTTCTGGTTTCGTTATTCTCGGATTGCGACTCGAGAAGAGTGGGTGCTGTGGGTGTGGTAAATGGTACGTGCTGCTTATTATCGCCTGGGGTTCCCATCATCTATCATGCCTGTTGCACGTATTCTTCATTTGTCTTCTCGTTGTGCCGCTGTTATTGCGGCGAAACGACTGATTGATGATGATGCTGCCTTAGGAAGGGTGACGATTAGCATGCTAGTCACGGGTGAGGTGAAACCTTGCACACTTTTGATGTTACCAATGCGACACCAATAAGTTATTAATAGAACGTTAGTCCTACGGTGAAGCATGAGAAAATGGATCAAAATTACAATTTGGAAATGAACATAATTTGGCATTCTTCATCTGTGATGATAGTTCTTTTCGCAATATAATTATACCATGGATTCTTGTTCAAAAAGACTGGGATGGAGACTACTACTTTTAATAAGGGATATTGACGATTTGGGGATTCCAGAGGTGAAATGCATAATTCTTGTTTATCGTTATTTTATTTTTTACACAACAATGTGCCAACCCACCTGAAGTTCAAATTTCTGTAAAATTTCATACAAAATCTACCATGATTAAATGTATCAATTCTTGTCAATGGCACAGATTGTTTATGACTGGTCCAGCGCCACAGGGCACACATCACCGCACACTGCTGGCGAGGCTTGCATTTCCAGTGAATGTGTTTTTCTGTGATCCAGCACCAGTAGGAGTACCTAGGCTTAATGTGGTCAAACATTTGTGACGCATGCTTCTTAAATTTAAGCACAATACTTTGCATTCCTTAGTGTGGTTAAAATGTATGAACCTCATTTATTCATGCCCTGGGTCGGTTCTGGCCCTTCGTGAGTGTGTACAATAAATAATCTTGCCCGGTATCCCCTACAAAAACGCATGCGACTAATTGATACGAGCACGAGCACGAGCACGAGGCAGCCGGCGTCAGAGGAAGTGTGGGCATTTACCTCGGGGCTGCTGTCGGTGAAAGTCGATTCCACCAGGCTGCCTAATTTATTCTTCGTTTTTAATTATGTATGCAAATATATATATATATATGGATGAGGATGGATGATGAAAACAAACAAATTATGCGGAGATGACATTAATGTAAACGTTTCGACCTCAATAGATATTCATCAGTACAAAACATAGAGCACAACTGCAAACAATATCAAGCAGGCAACAAATCACATTTTCTGCCGTAATAATCAAGTGCTACGGCAGAAAACGTGATTTGTTGCCTGCTCGATATTGTCTACAGTTGTGCTCTATGTTTTGTACTGATGAAGACCTATTGAGGTCGAAACGTTTACATTAAAGTCATCTCCACATCATTTGTTTGTTTTCATCATCCATCCTCATTCATACTTGTCTATGGATAACTCACATATATATATATATATATATATATATATATATATTGCCTTTTAATTAGTTTATTAATCAATTCTGCATAGTTATTACTTCTTTAGTGGATAGTGCAGACTAGCTCTTCCCTGAAAATATTTGTTACTTAGCATTGCGATCCATCAGATAATTTTTTTATCAACGAAAATGTAAGTTTAGACGTTGAAGATTAGTAGTACTATTATGCAACAGTTGTGTTTAAAACTTTATATAAAATCTGGCACGTAACTAGCTACATTCCAGATTTTGGGACCAATGCTTTTAACACATTATTAGTTGATGTCTAGCATATGCAGTGTTAAAATAATGGTTTTTCGTTAGGTGTGAGATGTCGAAATGAGTGTGGCAGGATGTCGAAATTTGCCACGGAAGTGGCAAATTTCTCTGAATTCAATTCGTCAATTCGCTGAACACGTTCTTCCAGCACAATTTTGATCCAACAGCGTACTCATACGTGCACCATTTTCGCCTGCTGCCAGATTCCTAATTTAGGCATAACTATGTTAACGATAGCGATATAAAATATATATGCTTACCAGCTGATATTGTATGACAGACCACATGAAAGGTAATCCTCTTGCCTGTAATTGTGCCAAGAGATGTTCTCGATTGTGTTGGAGATGTAAGTGTATCATGATCCTAATAGTGAGTATAAGCATGATGCTTATCAACGAGATATTTAACAGTGTTCATATATAATTTTCTTCTGTTAATCAAAGGTCGACAATTTTATGTCCACAATCCAATGACATATCAACGAGATACTATCAGAAGTTAGATATCAAGGCATCACAAAGACTCGTCAAGAAGCACTATGTCGATACTTCTTTGGAAGGGATGTCGATTCATTGTTCAGAAAGTGGTATATTCCACCCAAGTTTGCGAATAATTTGTCCATGAGCATGTGGGGTAAACTAGTTTAATTGAATAATTAATAATATTTAATCAGAAATTTGGGTGCATTTAAGGGCAGATATGAAATCAAAATTGATTTTCCTATCAGACCAATTTTTTCATTCATGTCTCATCAAGATAGGTCAAACCTTTGACCCTGACATGCCCCTGTTTGAAATGTTACTCGAGTGTTCACCATTGGTTATCGCTTGATGCCAGACATTTCATCCAAAATGAAGTTACATAATTATGAAAATTGGGCAAACTTCGGTTACCCCGGTAACCCTGGACAACCCCTCCTGTGCCAACCAGATAATATACGGTCCAAGAGTGCATGAACTTGAGTCCATACACTCCATATATGCACTTATTAAACGACATATACGATATACACGATTATAAACGCCAAATTCAAGGCCGAGAAATAAAAATCCAAAACTGCCTCAACATGGCAAAAACAAAAGATTTTTGAAAAGCAGTTCGGTCCTAACTTTTGCTGGGATATCTTTATGGACCAGGGTCCTATAGCGAAGCAGAGCTTGTTGCGTGAGCCATCGCCACCCGATCAAAGAATTCCAGTTCAATGAAGAATATTGACCGAAAGTTTAACGTGCCGTCAATGCAATGACACGGCCGCCCAGGTAGCTCGTCCCCGGCCCTATCGGCCCAGTTGCCAAATGACCCTCCCAGCACGGGGGCTAAATGCAAGTGCGTGAAGCGACTCGAACCTATTTTGCCAAGACAAGGGAGACCAATGCAGGCCAGCGCTCCAACCAAGTGAGCCACCGGGGACGTCCAAAATAAATTTTAATATGAGCCGTAAGCCATGGGTGTTACGTTGTGAGATGGATTGAGAGGCGAATGTATGTTTTTAATTTGTCATGCATTTTTATCCGAGGAGGGGCGCCATCGACTGGAAAAAAATTTTGTTCAGCGGCGGGGGAGACGGTGCACTCGAACGTCCTGGAAGGGCGCCTCCATAAGCTCAATGGTTAAGCTTCTGTCTGATTGGGGGTCAAATCAATAATTAGGTGGGGGCCAAATTAATGATGGCCAGGCAGTTGCTCCCCTTAGCGCATACAAAATGACACCCATGTCCAGGGCCACACTAGTTTGATATTTTTATTATCCGTGCCTTTAACACGCGCACTGGAGGGGGGGGGGGCGAAATCCGCCCACCCCTCCGGTTTTCGCAAATAACTGCAAATTTTACCGGTCGATATACGCGATTTTCGGTGTACCTGCTTAGAAATGAACGGCGCGTCGTTTAAAGCAATAAAAATGGAAATTGGCCGAAAATTTTCAAGTTAGGGGCCGCTAAAGTCAAAAAATGTTATAGCGCCAGACCACAAAAATCGGCGCTGATGCGCTTCCAGTATACTAACAAAAGGGAAGTGTTCTAGGCAACACTAGCGACTTGTTTGATGCATATTGCTATGCTGTATAGTTTCAAGGTCATGTTAGGTCACCAAGGTCAAGTCAGGTCAAGTTCATGACAGGTTAATGGAACCAAACTTGATCAACTGGAATGTTGCCATAAATGCACTACTGGTTGTCATTTGTACTGTTTGTCATTGCGTTTCCGTACTTTATTCATGTACTTCACTCCCTTCTTCACGAAGCCGATTGCTCCGAGCTGCCCGACGGAGCAGTCGGTCTGGCGGCCGGTTCCGGTAACTGGAACAGGTAACTGACCTGATAAAGTGGTGCTATATAGGTGACCTGAGGTCAAATGTTGGGTCTAGCATCTGCATTGCATCATTAGTAATGTCCAAAACATCATTGATGCCCATTTTTGAGCATTTAAACACAATCACAGCGATCCATAACGATGACAAGCCAAGCCACGCAAAACCGGATTTTTTTCCACAATCTGACCTTATTTGACCTTGAAGATATTGACCTAAGGTCACGAAAATTGCACACAATAGAGTTCACTACCGTGCCCATCCACCCTGCGAATTTCGTTCCTCCAGCTTTACTAGGAGCCGAGATCTTAGGGGGGCGGAATCCGCCCCCCCTCCAGTGCGCGTAATTCTCAGAGGCCCTCCAGGGCGCGTGTTAACATGTGTAGTTAGGAATCTGGTTTTCAAGCCTCACTCTGTCCCGTCGTCACCTATCATGTCCTGACACCTTTCTTACTATAATCATTAGGTATAAATACATTTATATATGCGTACGGATGATTACGGTAGGTACATTGCAAACCATAGATATCAGAAAAGCGATATTTAATTGTGCGTATCCTTTTGTTTATAGACTAGTACCATCTCAGTGAAATTGATCTTGCTGGGGTTGTGAAACAGTTTCCTCACACAGGGGCGGATGCAAGGGGGCACTGGTGGTGTGTGCCTCCCCTCCCCCCCCCCCCCATAGAAGGTGGACACCCATCCGGCCGGGAAAAGGGGCTCCTCTGGGAAGACTTGAGTACACCCTACCCTATAATTTTGCAGCCCGAAGCACCCCTCTGAGAGAAAGGGGCGTCCCTCCGGGAAGGCTCGAGTTTACCCCTTGAATTTTCAGCCAGAGGCGCCGCCCTTCTGAAGGCAAGGCCTTTCCAGGTGCTTTGGCAGTGACGCCCCTATGGACATGCGTCCTCGTGACAATTCCTGGATCCTCCAGTCTTCACGAGATATCTCGGCTTTTCGAGTGCTGATGAATATACATGGTAGTAACGCTAGGTTAACACTTTTGTTTGTTTGAGATATTATTAGTTTATAAGTTTGAGTTTGACACTTTCAAATCTGCACATCAATTTGTAGAAGAAAGGACCAAGGTCATACTGACTGGAGTTTTGAGACGTGCGACAGTGTGCTGCTGCGTGGCAGACCGCAATGCCCCCCCCCCCCCCATATTCGCAAAATGTGTGCAAACGCAAACAGCTGATCCCGTCGGTATCAAGCCGACACCTCACGCCACCTTTCGGTGGTGATTATAAGCACGATTGTCGCTAATATTCGATAATGCGGACATGTAGCGCTGGTATTGCGGGTTGAGCTCTTACAAATACTGGGTGTTGAAAAATAAACAATGCCGAAATAATGCACTTCTGATTTTTTAAACGCTTTCCAGTGATTTAAGTGCAGGCCAGTATATTGAACTAATATGACCTCTGGAGGCCTCATGTTCTGCAAAAAATTGTATTTATTGTATGCTTTTGACTCTCTATGACCAAGGCTTTCTAATGGCTTCTGCATTTTATCCTACCTTACGTAGATCGGACGCTAGTGAAGATGGGGGGGCTTTCAAGAACACCCCCGGCTGCATGAAGGTAGATTTGCCGCCCAGCCTGACCAGGATGCACAAAGGTTGCAAATTGCGTTGCCGCCGAGAGTGGCTGGGATCCTGTTGTTAACGAAGTAATTTCCTTCGGAGCATCTGGTGGCTGCTTACAGCATGCAATGCATGCCAGCAGCAGTCATGCCATCAGATGCAGTCTAATCATATATTACCCTGCTGGCCTCACGACAAGAAGTAGAATGATGCTTTCATTCCACCTGCAGGGCATCACCTGTTTTCAGTCAGGAATTCAATCACTACCTTAGCCGTCAAGATCTGATTTGTCGTAGGAATCGACAAGCTTCTATAACGTGCGGATCGCCTTGCCGTACCACAAATCCGTCGCACGCCTCCTTGCCACGTGAAGTCACAAAGAAGTTTCACGAGCATGAAACACCGAAAATCCTGCTAGTGGTGACAAATATTTCCAACATATTACCTGTTATTATGCCGAACGGCTCAGCAGTGGTGTCATATTATGTTTTATGCTGTCCGAGATGAAGCAATAACCTTGGTGGTGTGGTTTGCCGTCCTGCCTCCAGCATACGACCAACGGGTTAACCATGCCCCGGGGAGTATCCCAGTGAAACGTCTGGGCATGGACGCTGCCACGGACGTGGGACAGGGTGCACGAGAGGGTCTTTATATTGTTCCCACCCAACGCTATAGGTGTAGTGCTAAATTCTACTAAGCTTGGGGGACGCGTCCCTCAGTCCCCCACCGTGGCGACGCCCATGCCACTGGGCAACATCCTGCATCACGGAAGAGTAATTGTCCGGGAAATCAACTTGGATTACTGCCTCATTTTCCTTCATATGTGCACAGCATAGGTGCACTGTCCTGTGCCACATGGTGGTGATCATCAACTGTACTATTTTGGAGTGCTGGGTGGGTACTCTGATTGGGTCTTCCTTGCATTGAAAATGGTCTACCAAAATGTAGAGATCCGCAGTTCCCAGTATTTATGCTTCATTTCGTCTTCGGGTTCATTATTTCGGTTATGACTGTCCAGTTGTTTTTAGGAGTGAGAGACATGATCCCATTTTCACCCTGACATTGCTCGCGAGCCTGCATCATACGGTCACTGCTGACACCATATTTCACGTGGATTATTAGATCGCAATAGTTGAGGCTTTTCAGACTCCACATTGAACTTATTAGCTTGTGATTCTGACGGTGCATTTCGATACACACCCAGTGGGTGCCGTGGACCAGCCCGAGTGGATGTCGTGGACCAGCCCGAGTGGATGCCGTGGACCAGCCCGAGTGGGTGCCGTGGACCAGCCCGAGTGGGTGCCGTGGACCAGCTCGAGTGGATTCCGTGGACCAGCTCGAGTGGGTGCCGTGGACCAGCCCGAGTGGGTGCCGTGGACCAGCCCGAGTGGGTGCCGTGGACCAGCCCGAGTGGATGCTGCGGACCAGCCCGAGTGGGTTCCGTGGACCAGCTCGAGTGGGTGCCGTGGACCAGCCCGAGTGGGTGCCGTGGACCAGCCCGAGTGGGTGCCGTGGACCAGCCCGAATGGATGCTGTGGACCAGCCCGAGTGGGTGCCGTGGACCAGCCCGAGTGGATGCTGCGGACCAGCACGAGTGGGTTCCGTGGACCAGCTCGAGTGGGTGCCGTGGACCAGCCCGAGTGGATGCTGTGGACCAGCACGAGTGGGTGCCCTGCAGCGCGATGTTTAATAGGCAGATTCAAATGCCTGATTTCATCAGATTTAGGTTCATCAGGTTAAGTTGCGTCCGTTAAATTTTTGATTGCAGTACATGTAAGCTCTTCTGAACTACAATTACAGAGGGGCAGTCCCAGGCAGCCAAATGAAGCGAGGCAGAAAATGTCACTACTGTACCCTCCTCCACAATGTAAAAATCCTCGAATTTGCTCTCTTCATTTTTGGGTCCCGAAAATCTGGCCAATATGTTCAGTTTGTGTTCCCCCCCCCCCCCAAAACAAGGTCATATCACATCATATTTCTTCACTCCGTCAGGCTGAAATCGCTAGAGGTCATAATATGTAAACCCAGTGACTTGACATTTATCTTAAGTAATTTACCTGTAAAACATCAATAGGTATATATATATATATATATATATATATATATATATATATATATATATATATATATATATATATATATATATATATATATATATATATATATATATATATATATATATATATATATATATATATATATATATATATATATATATATATATAAGTCCGTGGCAAGCTAAAAAGATCATACAAGGCCATCATAGGTAAATGACCTTGAATGGCCCTGGAATGGTAGAAGGACGATGTCAGGATATCAATTCAGTCATCTATTAGCGTAAGCCGCACAAAATGTGACGTTCCAGGTCACAATGTCATGTCAAGATGTGACAATCCGCCATTACGTTCAAAAATAGTCAGAGGTGTTCACCTTAACGACGTCATAGTTCCGTGAGCTGTTATGACATCATACGAAATTACTAAAAGACTCGAAAAAGACACCCAGAGAGTACTGAAAATTTAATTAGGGTTGTTGAGTGGCTCGGAGGCCATCCACGAGAAACCTTAGGTTGGGGGGGAGGGTTCATCACTCATCAACTCGCAATCTTCTCTGGCGAGGGTTATATGCGTGCATACGTCATGAAGGAGCAATACTCAGATTGCAGATTTTAGCAACCCATCTACGTTGGCTAAGGGGCTACGTCATATATACGAAACCTGACATAATATGTAGGCCACCAATGTGGGTTTTGTCAGTGCATGGCTTTTACCTTAACCCGCGCCGTCTCGGGGTTGGGCCTTTTACGCCCCTGGTGTTTCCGCGGATATAGAAAAACGATGCGAAGCAACGCATACCTTTCCGCATTTGGCATACCTTTTTCCACATCAATTTGGTATCTTGTGTGAAATTGTGAGGTCACCGAGGATCAACGGTCATCAACGGCCAGCGAGGTAATCAAGGTCAAGTGAGGTGGCATCCAAAAAAGTCCAACCAGTCCCCACGCTTTAACGGATAAAAATATTTGAATCTAACTACCAGCGTTTGTTTATCTTTATGGATGCAAAAATACGCACCAGAGGAATTGTTAAATGTTCTCATTTTTGGTGACCTATGTGTTTTGCATATTTGCCTATGGGGACTCAAATCAAAGGTTCTGACTAATGTAAGCACTTTGTATGGTGCTGCGTTTACTTAAGACAACGTTTCTTGGTGACCCCACACATCATACAAATAAGAATTGGAAACATATACAACTATAAATTTTGCAAATTTCGAATTATTTCCTTTTTTGGTGTGCAAGCAATTTGGGACCATGGTCCAGTTCGCCTTCCTTTTCCCACTCCAAATACATTTTATTTTCAAAATATTCCTCAAAATGAACTTCCCGGAGCCAGGATTGGCATGTCAATCCTGGTCTCATAAACCCATTGTGACGTCACTTTTATAGGCGTTTTTTTTTGGGGGGAGGGGGCAGTTTCTAGCGTACTCGTCGAGCGCTTTCCGATGACACCTCTCTCATTCTCATGCGTTGCTTAGTTTGGAGATTACTGGGGGCTTATAATGATCCCCTGATACGTGAGTATCTGACCGGAATGACGGGGAGGGTTAGAAGTGTCTTAGACCTCTGTGTATTTGTCAAGGAAGCACCAGGGATCATGCAAAACGTCCAACTGCATGTGGTCTCATTGGAGACTTGGCTGTGATAATAGTGATATTTTTTAACTACTTATACCTGTATCAACACAGTTAACGTTTGTTGTTTACTGTAAATAAATAACCATGCATGATGTCAGCGTAAACAATCAATCAGAATGTCAATATCCCCGTTCAGTTACTTTGACCGATATCATCTTTAATCTGACATGGAATGAAATGATCCCTTAATTCCAAATACACTTCATTTATCACGGAGTTCTGCAGTATCATCAGTTTGGAAGTTAGAAAACGTGCAAAACAGAAGGTGTGATGGGTATGAAGGTGATCTGGTGGCTGCATTTAGCAATTATTAGTGAATGAGATCATGCAGACAATATTTGAGGTGGTTAACAGCAATAAACAGATTGATAACCAGTGGGCTTCTTCATAGAAATAACCATTGGTCATATACACCACGTAACATGCTCTGTGCTCCTTTCATCCAATTCTAACCTCATCTTCAGCTTCACTGTCTAGCTAGTATTGCCATCACTGCCATCTTTGTTACGTGTCCCAAGTAGTGGTGGTCTCGATCTTGTACAAACTTTGCACATTTGTAATTTAGAAGGTGATTTAACTTCTGTGAAATTATCCTGTCAGGACGAAGCTTTCGTTATTTTGCATCCAAGACGACTGTTGCTTCAGCGGCATCGACATTGAAATTGTGGCTTCCATTTTGAATTTGTCAGTTCGTCGGCAGTAACTTCAGAGCCGCGGTTCTGTCAGCAATGCAATTATAAGTTGGTCACGTTTAGATGCTTTGTCGCAGAAAAATGATTGGATTGGTGTTGAAGTTCTGAAATATAATTTTCCTGCAATTCCAGATGATGTAATGCACAACATCTCCAATATTGGGACAATTCTCGCCGTATCAGTGACGTGGCAGTGAAGAGAGCCATGGTCTAATTGATGTCAGGTGTACAGTTCGGGACCGCGTGGTGTTGTTTACGCGTAATGCCATGGACAAATTTCGGATTTCCACTGAATCCCATGGACTATTTGGGATCCATGGACATCACTTTACTGGAAATGATTTGGCCATGGAATGTTTGACATTTCTTGGGGGCGTCTTCTGTGGTCGTGATGTTTCATAGAACGCTTTTGTGCCTTCGTGAACGTTATATTTTGAGCACGACTACCGTCGGACTTCAAATGTTCTGGACCGTAGTTCCCAGTTTAGTCACAGAGGGTGGGTCGGTAGATTGGTTTTGTATCGCTGCGTAGCGTTGTCGACTCTCATCCAAGACACCACTTGATGGGCTGATATTTTCACGTACATGAGCTCCTTAAAAACTGAGTCACTTTGTTCAAGAATGACCAGGAAAATCTATGATTTTCGTGACATAGACGTAGTCAGCTGATGGCGCTTGTAGCGAAGCCACGCCCCATTTCCGCCATAGTCGCTGCTGGTGAGTGTAAGTGGATACCGACGCTCCATTTCCGCCATAGTCGCTGCTGGTGAGTGTGAGTGGATACCGACGCTCCATTTCCGCCATAGTCGCTGCTGGTGACTGTAAGTGGATACCGATTAATCGGCTGATTGATTGGCTATTGCGACAGTCCACTTAAAGTGGCTGTTCCAGTTGCATGGTCGAATGTGAGATGAACACGTGTAACTATGGATTTATGGTATATGATTTATGGTCACTGCAACGCCTAGTAGGGCATCAAATATGGTAATGAAAGCGGGTCAAGCGGCTTGGATTTCCGGAAATGTCTTTTTGAGATTATGAATATCAATTGACAGTTGATTGTAGGACGGGATCTGAAGGAACTCGTCCTGGCGCATCGCTTTCGCCTATGATTTTTTAAAATCTGTAAGAGATATATTTAACGACAGTCCACCTCAGGAGGACACAACAGCTATGCCGCTACTACATCAAAATCAAATCCATGAAAAATAATCCGGCACAGCGCTGCTTTACGCCCGACAGATACGACAAGAGCCGATTTGGGCGTCAACTTCCACCATATAGCATTCAAATTGCCACGGCTCTCTCAGATCTTAACCTCGCAATGCCATCCACTGCAGCTCGACCGCCCACTATGCCATGCTAGACTTTCAAGCAACCAAAGGTCGAGTACTTGCTCTCGGAGAAGAAATCCACTATCACATAGGCGGAAATTCTTAGCATCTTCCACAAGTTCGCCGATGACAACAATCACAAATCACTCGTATTCACGGATGGGTCGAAACACGAGGCTATGGTAGGCATCGGCATCACTGGACCAGGTCTCAGACTTTCCGCGCGTCTACCGGATAACTTCTCCATCTACTCCGCTGAAGCAATGACCATTCTGGCCGCTATCTCTATTCTCATGAGGCGCAAAGCTAGCGTGAAATATTCTGTAGACGATTGCAAAGCACTCCTACAACGCCACATTCCCCAACATCAGCAGAACACATGGACACAACACAACTCAACACAACACAAATCCAACCACACGCACGAAATCAAACCAACGATAGGCACATGGAACACATCAAATCAATCTCACCGACAAAAAGGGATCATCCCCACTAGACTAGCAACGTAGTAATTTGCTCAGACTCCAACTCCGTCCTCCAGTCAATTAGCAACACCCACGACTGTCCACATCACGTCATTGATAGAATCAAACAAATCGTGGCCCATAACGTAACCATGAACTTTTACTTCCTCTGGATTCCGGGCCACGCCAACATCCCAGGTAACGAAGAAGCAGACCGACTCGCAAAGCAAGCCTTAGCATTGAACACTTACCCTAGCGTGAAATATTCGGTAGACGATTGCAAAGCACCCCTACAACGCCACATTCCCCAACATCAGCAGAACACATGGACACAACCACTGGCGGATCTAGCCCACCGGTTGGGGGGGGGGCAACTTTCGGTTTTCGGCGTCAGCCCCCCCCCCATCCCCCTCCCCCAGTGGCGTACCTAGGAATTGCATCAAGGGAGGGGTCGAACGGATTTGGAGGGTGCCCATTCTCCCACGATTTTTGGTTAAAAGCACGGGATTTTGGCCACTATTTGGCAAAGGGGCCCATACAAAAAAATCGACAACATAATTTCCTGTTTAGGGGCCCCAGTCTACCTCCACCGTTCCTATGTTACCGGATTTGTGTTCCTGTTTACCAAAACGTTCACATTCACGTTCAACGTCTTGTACCACGTCAACGTTCGTGCACGTGTACACTGGCGAATCCGATTTTGTCAACTCTTGCTGTAAGCAGAACTTGAGCAGCATGGAACCCTCGATGTGTGTCAGAATCTACTATGCTACCATACTGGCTTCCAAAAAATTATATTTTAAAAAATTCTTCAAAGTCGGAAGTTCTTTCATCCAGATGCTATTTTTTAACCTCGGCAAAGGTTAATCAATCTCACCGACAAAAAGGGGTCATCCCCACAAGACTTCGAACTGGTTGCACAAAACTAACGCAACCTCAATTAGAGGGTGACCAATACACAACACCTCACTGCGACACCTGCAACACCACGTTAAGCATAGGCCACATCCTGCTAGACTGCAGTAGCTTTAGCTCTCAAAGACAACCACTTAAGGCATTCTGCCAAAGAGAGGCGGAGGCGAGTAGTCTAGGGGTTGCCCGCCTCACAATCAAAAGATTGTGGGTTCGAGTCTCACCTGTCGCTACTCTTCGCCCGTGGCCAATCGGCGTGAGAGATTGCCGACGCTACATGACTCAACGGTCGACGTGTCGTAAAACAAATAACCAACCAGCCAAAGAGAGGATATCACAATTCGCTCCCATCGCTTCTCGGTGACGAACACCCAGAACTCTTTCAATTGCTATTTGAATATCTGTATGCCACAACACTAGCAGGAGCACTGAAGGCACCACACCACCAACATTCACCTCAACTCGCAATGCATGACCGCGAAACACTCGTAGGAAACACGTAAATAGCCATCCCCGCATGGCGTCGGATGTACATGAGCGGATTTGCTTCCCAATTAGAAATAAATGGCTACCTAGCGGTGCCGTCGGAAGTAGATCAGCCGACTTGCTTTAGGAAAACGTAAAAACTAAAAATAAAAAAAATTAGCATCACGTAAAACGACTACCCAGATGAGCCGATTTGCCCAGCAACTCATAACGTAAACGGCTACCCGGAGGTACAGCGGACGCAGAAGAGCCGAATTGCAAAACACCGTGCTAACCCAACTGACAACCCTGCATACTTAGACTACTTAGACTAACCCGCTACTAACAACTAACACGCGGCGGCCGACGTGATAGGCGGTGTGACAATTACCTCCTTGTTCGCACGGTAAAGATCCATCGGTGCTCTTCGATAAGAGTAGGCTAAAGCCGGAAAACTGGCAAAATCAACTTCTCGCCACTCTCAAAACACCCAAACTACAAATTATTTTGTGGAGGAGTAAAGCAAACTTAAAACCATGTCGACATCAGGGAGATGTCCCAAACCCAGCCCCCACCTTCAGCACCTAAAATATCACACAAACTATAACGTAAAATTCCCTTAACGTAAATGTCGACTTGCCTGCACCTTGATCGCAAGCACTCGCCTTCATAGACATACATGTAACGTACTCGCTTTATAGGCGGTGCAAATGACCTTTATGGCTCGGCACGCCTAAAAAATATTCAACGAGTTAATTTTGAAATTGCATGTACATTCAGAAATTTGTAGGGCTTTGAATATGACATATTTCAGAGACATCTCAACAGACATAGATAGCCAGCAGCCAACGGAACATATTCTATTTGATGGAAAGTCAATTTTCAGTTCAAACATTTCCGCAACATGAATTTGATATATTTGTACATTTTGGCACGTTTTGCCTAAGCATGCAAGGGTTCTGTATTTTGTTTGCATCAAATTTCCCTTTGCTGTATCCTTTTTAGCTTTGACGCTAATTTTGGAGATTAAAAAATCTAAAAAATGGGAGACAAAAAAAATTGAAGAAATGAAATAAACTTAGGAATTTCACACACAAAATCACACGTCAAATGCGGGGATAGCTCACGGTTTCAAATAGGCTTACCGATAATTCAGCAATATTTTTTTGCTCTTCGCTTTGAATGGCGATAATAAGGTTCGACATAATGACTATCACCATTGCTTATAGCATTTACGTTCGCCGAAAAAAAAACACGATCTCTTTTCACTAAGCGTTTTCCAAAACTGAATCTTGCACTGCTCCGGCTCTACCAAGCCTGTTATCGTTGGCAACCATTCAGATCATTATCGAGCAAGTGTATACCAACCCTAATCTGACTCTACCCCCGCCGCAGTTGTCGCCCAACATTCTTGAGACACTGTCCCACGCGTGCACCATGGAGTCTCCCTTCCGTGGGCCAGATGGACAACTGTACCGGCAAAAGGAAGGCGTGGCTATGGGCTCCCCATTAGGTCCCCCTTTTGCCAGCTTTTACGTGTGCCACCTGAAAAACAATGTTTTGTGTGACCCATCTGTTGCGCCTCATATCAACTGCAGGTATGTCGATAATGTTTTTGTTGATGTGAGGAACAGTGACCACCTCAGTGAACTAATTTCAAAATTAGAGGGAAAACTCAGTGCCAAATTTCACATCTGAAACACCAATCGATCGGAAGATTCAATTTTTAGATGTACTTATTACCCCCACTGATCAAAAGTTTTGCACCTCAGTATACCGAAAACCGTCCAACATTGGCTTAGTTATGAACGCAAAAAGTGAGTGTCCCGAAAGACACAAGCAGAGTGTCCTGCGTGCCCCTGAAAAGAGAGCAATTCGTAACTGTTCTTCCTACCAAATTCTTCATGCATAATTTGCCAGGTTAAAATAAATTTTAGTAAACAATGGTTGCGGCGGTCGCTGTTACTTGGTTAGCCAATGTGAGGGGCGCCAAGTGAATGCCTGCCGACAGCCATCAGCCCAGCAGCCTTCCGTGCCGCCTACAACCAGAACGCCTCGCATATAAACAATGCCTACCGACAGCCATCAGCCCAGCAGCCTTCCGTGCCGCCTACAACCAGAACGCCTCGCATATAAACACATGTACGACCGGACGACATATCTTCTTGCTCCATTTTTACTTAGTTTTACGATCTCGAAAATGTGTGTCGATGAATGGTCGACTTCGTATCTTTTTTTTATTTGTTTGGTAGTCTTTCGTGTATTATGCCTACAAATACATTTGGTAGGTAGTTGGATGTATATTTTTAATGCTACCAATAATTCAACTGGTGCAGATCATTTGTACGCAGAGCAACGCTAACTCAACATAAATAATCACCCCAGCATACCTTAAGCGTCTTTAATTATTATGAGTGAGGGTAGACCACGAGGAAGTCTTACTACTCGCACATACGAAACAAAGTCATTACGAACGAGGATCAAACCCAAACGGGTCTAACACGACTTATATACCAAGGAAGTGCAATGCGTGCATTCAGAGCAAGGGCGAAGTCTAAGCGTATCTACTCAAAAAGCCACAGGAGTGACCTGGCCTGATCCTTTCGCTGTTGAAAACTTAATAATTTTTGGGGTTGGGGTCACAGTGTTTCAAGCCAATATTTCACTCCCAATAGGTTAATCTCCACTTCAAATTTCGGTTCGCACCAACAACATTTACCCTGCAGCAGTCGTAATCCTAGTTGAAACACAGGGTGTTGTGGTTGCATTTTCAGCCCCCATGGCGCTGGTCGCGAAGTTCGGAAGGCGGCCGGTCGACAGCTGGTCAGTGGGCCAATTTGGCAGGCATTCGTGATTAGTCTGAAGGCGTTGGTTTCGAGTGCAAGGGGGTGGGAGGTGCTTTATGAATTCGTTTCGTGATGCAATTCGGTGTATGTTTTGCATTCCTCATGAGGATTGCTCAGCTCAGGATACATGCAGTGTTCGCCATATATTGCCTTTCGTGTGGTATGTATGTAAGTGTTCAACGTTCCCATGGCTGACATACAGACGAAGCCACACACTTGCCATTTCGCTGGCAGTCTCCCAGTCAGCGCGGCAGTCTCCCAGTCTGCGCGGCAGTCTCGCAGTCTGCGCGGCAGTCTCCCAGGCTGCGCGGCAGTCTCCCAGTCTGCGCGGCAGTCTCGCAGTCTGCGCGGCAGTCTCCCAGTCTGCGCGGCAGCCTCCCAGTCTGCGCGGCAGTCTCCCAGTCTGCGCGGCAGTCTCCCAGTCTGCGCGGCAGTCTCGCAGTCTGCGCGGCACCCTCCCAGTCTGCGTGGCAGTCTCCCAGTCTGCGCGGCAGTCTCGCAGTCTGCGCGGGGGGCTCTGATTCCAACACCTTCCATGTGAATTCCAGTTCAACTGGAAACTTTAACGCAGGAGTTTAGTGCGCCATCAATCAATGCGCACGGTTACGGCCTCGGCCGATGGTCTCGGAGTGGCCTCACTGGACCAGCTGCCAGCTGAGCCTGCCAGAATGGGTGGCCAAGTGCGAGTGCGTGAGACGACTTAATTCCGGGCTGGCCCGGCTGACAGAGACTAATGCAAGCTTACACTCGGTAAGAGCTGCGCTACACTGAGAAAAAGGTGAGAACCTTATTCGTTCTCAGAGAACATCTATCGTTCTCATTTTCCCTATTCAAATCAGACCACTCAAAATGAGAACTCTGTTCGGGTGAATCAGAGAACACCCGTTCTCACACCGAAAAACGTTCTCATGTGAGAACCCTTTTTAGGCTAACATTGAGAGCGATAAACCTTCTCACTTGAAACTAAAAATCGAGATCGCACGATGCCGATTTGAACCCTCAAAATAGAGCACGTATATTTAAAATGTACTCTTGCGAGAATGGGTTATGGTCACGGATCGCAACCTCCCTTCTCAGCTGAGAATGAAATAAAGTCTCAATTTGTATCGAAACGGCTTTTCTGAGAACGACCTTTTTTCTCACACAATCCATTCCAAAAAAATTCACGCCAGCTCTTTAAATCCGACGCGAATTTCATCAGTCATCGCCTCTGCTTCCAATAATTAACCCTCCAAACAGAAAACTGCTCCGGGGAAAAACACTTTTATTCAGAACAGACTTCCAGTCCAGCCACATCCAACAGCGCAACTGCCGCGGCTGACGTTCAACAGGATTGTCAACAAACAAAGACAAGAACGCCGTCGACTGAGAGATGGGCACAAGCACAAACGAGTGATTCTTGGCACACCGCATGCACCACAACTGCATCTACCACAACACGTAACCCTTGCGCCGACGTCATGACCGCAATATGAGACCGCAATAATTTGTTTGCAATATGAGAAAGCTACAGCACGCATTACAAAAACATAACTTGAGACATAACCAAAGTGTTTGAAGGCATAAAATGGTTGGAAACCCAACCTATCATAATTAGAATATTGTTTATTATCTTATTCCATTCACTCAAACCTTAAATTTAGTCCACGGATCAATAAGTATGGTGGCCAAAGGCTGCCATTTTATTGATCCCTGGGCCACCATATTTATTGATCCCTGGGCTAAATCTAAGGTTTAGGTGAATGAAATAAGAAAATAAACTAATACACTAATTATGTTAGGTTATGCACCACGAATTTTCCAGGGTCGAATAACCTCGGTTAGGTTAAATTGTTTATTTTTGTACCAATCAGCTTTCTAGTATTGCAAAACAAACTATCACGGCCAGGGTATAGATATACCCAGGGAGATACTTGACCTGGCTATAGGCACTTCCAATATACATATCCAATACAATGCGATGGCTTACCATTCAGAGGTCGCTCCATTCCATACACTGCAGTGCCCAACAGTCGCAAAGCAAGCGGCGGACAAAAACGCAATGGCCGCCAGCACGCAGTCTCTCTCTATAGTTACCGTGCACGCAGCCTGAAAATGATCGGTGGCGCGCATGCGCAGACTCGTTTCGCCGCGATCGGGATCAACGACCTCCGCTGAAACCAGTCAGAAGAATCATCTGACACCAACAAAGATTCTCGAAATATCCTTTGAAAACTGAGACTTTCTACATGACTCAAGAGAGTATGACGATGAAGTGCTCTATCATGAAACTGCATTTGAGTCTCAAACTAGCGTTCCTTCTCCATTGATCATAAATTGATCATAATTTTCAGTGTACACTGAAAAAACAGTTTGAGAATATATGCGAAAAGTCCTCGCAAGAAACCAGAGTTTATGATCAATGGAGAAGGAACGCTAGTTTGAGACTCAAATGCAGTTTCATGATAGAGCACTTCATCGTCATACTCTCTTGAGTCATGTAGAAAGTCTCAGTTTTCAAAGGATATTTCGAGAATCTTTGTTGGTGTCAGATGATTCTTCTGACTGGTTTCAGCGGAGGTCGTTGATCCCGATCGCGGCGAAACGAGTCTGCGCATGCGCGCTACCGATCATTTTCAGGCTGCGTGCACGGTAACTAGAGAGAGACTGCGTGCTGGCGGCCATTGCGTTTTTGTCCGCCGCTTGCTTTGCGACTGTTGGGCACTGCAGTGTATGGAATGGAGCGACCTCTGAATGGTAAGCCATCGCATTGTATTGGATATGTATATTGGAAGTGCCTATAGCCAGGTCAAGTATCTCCCTGGGTATATCTATACGATGGCCGTGATAGTTTGTTTTGCAATACTAGAAAGCTGATTGGTACAAAAACATACAATTTAACCTAACCGAGGTTATTCGACCCTGGAAAATTCGTGGTACATAACCTAACATAATTAGTGTATTATTTTATTTTCTTATTTCATTCACCTAAACCTTAGATTTAGCCCAGGGATCAATAAATATGGTAGCCCAGGGATCAATAAAATGGCAGCCTTTGGCCACCATATTTATTGATCCGTGGACTAAATTTAAGGTTTGGGTGAATGGAATAAGATAATAAACAATATTCGAATTATGATAGGTTGGGTTTTCAACCATTTTATGCCTTCAAACACTTTGGTTATGTCTCAAGTTATGTTTTTGTAATGCGTGCTGTAGCTTTCTCATATTGCAAACAAATTATTGCGGTCTCATATTGCGGTCATGACGTCGGCGCAAGGGTTACGTGTTGTGGTAGATGCAGTTGTGGTGCATGCGGTGTGCCAAGAATCACTCGTTTGTGCTTGTGCCCATCTCTCAGTCGACGGCGTTCTTGTCTTTGTTTGTTGTCAATCCTGTTGAACGTCAGCCGTGGCAGTTGCGCTGTTGGATGTGGCTGGACTGGAAGTCTGTTCTGAATAAAAGTGTTTTTCCCCGGAGCAGTTTTCTGTTTGGAGGGTTAATTATTGGAAGCAGAGGCGATGACTGATGAAATTCGCGTCGGATTTAAAGAGCTGGCGTGAATTTTTTGGAATGGATTTTGTGAGAAGAAAGGTCGTTCTCAGAAAAGCCGTTTCGATACAAATTGAGACTTTATTTCATTCTCAGCTGAGAAGGGAGGTCGCGATCCGAGACAATAACCCATTCTCGCAAGAGTACATTTTAAATATAGGTGCTCTATTTTGAGGGTTCAAATCGGCATCGTGCGATCTCGATTTTTAGCTTCAAGTGAGAAGGTTTATCGCTCTCAATGTTAACCTAAAAAGGGTTCTCACATGAGAACGTTTTTCGGTGTGAGAACGGGTGTTCTCTGATTCACCCGAACAGAGTTCTCATTTTGAGTGGTCTGATTTGTATAGGGAAAATGAGAACGATAGATGTTCTCTGAGAACGAATAAGGTTCTCACCTTTTTCTCAGTGTACCCTGTGGGTGACTGTATGGTGGCGCTGCAGTCCATACAACTTGTCCATACAAGTGGTATTACTGTGTGCGAGGTATATTGCTGTGTACGACACTATACAGTCAAAGTTTAGCTGCATGATTGAACCTGGACTCTGTCTCATTTCACCCGCATGCCGAGGGAAAAAACACATTTATCGCTAAAGAAAAAGTTACGATATATACGCCGCACAGGTAGCTCAGTTGGTTAGAACGCTGACCTGCATTGGTTTCCCCTGCCCTGGAAATACAGGGTTCAAGTCGCTTCACGCGCTCGCATTTAGCCCTCGGCTGGGAGGGTCAGTTGGCAGCTGGTCCGGGGGCGAGCTTCCGGGCAGTCGCATCAGTGCGTTGACGGCATGTTAAGCTCTCGGTCAAAATTCTGCCGTTGAACTAGAATTCACGGATCGGGTGGTTGGGCCAGTGTTCAAGCAACAAGCTCTGCTTAGCAATAGAACCCAGATCCATTTAGCCACTCCAGCAACAATTCGGACGTTTCTTTTAAAAGTTGTCTGACTTAAAAATTATATTATTGGGCTGTGTGTTATATATATATATATATATATATATATATATATATATATATATATATATATATATATATGTGTGTGTGTGTGTGTGTGTGTGTGTGTGTGTGTGTGTGTGTGTGTAAAACAGGCCACGGCGTCCGCACAGTGTTCAAAATGAGCTTACCATTATTAGGTTTACAGTTGTTAGGTCTTTGCTATATATTGATGCCTATCGGTCAAACTAATCCTAAGGATAAGGGTCATGTCATTATACACGTTTTATTAGTGCCCGATATTTTCCAGTAGATGTAGTACAACATGAATTGAGTACGATTTCTTAGGAACGGGCATGCACTCACTAGAGTGGAATACATTCTACTGTGGGGGAAAATCGGCGACTGCGCTGGTTACTTTCCCAGTTAGCACGCAAAACAGACTCTGGTTGTGGCAAGCTAAGGTGAGGAAGGGCAGACGTGGTATCAGAATATCTTGGCCGGGGGGGGGTATGACGACGGAGGCGAGGTGAGGTGAGGTGGCGGGTGTGGAACGGTAGAAGTGGTCACTTTGTGGGCCTGCAGCAAGCGTCTTAGAGCGTCTGACTGCACCCGACCTTAGTCTTGACCTTTGTCTCGACCTTGACGGAGGGTGTCGTCCCGACCTTCTTAATCTTGACCTTGACGGAGGGTGTGGTGGCGCGACCAAAGCTGACTCCGGATTGGCTGAGGCTGGAGACTTCGGAATGGCCTGCCGTGCTCACGACACACCATTCACCTTCACCTTTACCTCATTCACATTCTGCTTCACCTTTACCCCATTCACTTTTACCTTCACCTTTCCCTCATTCACATTCACTAGCCGGGTTTACAGCGGGTTTTGTTCCAAAGTCTAATAGGTCGTGGATCAAGATAGAGCGAGACACCTGGCACAATGACAAGCACAAATTAGCAGCATGCGTAATTGCAATCCTTAGAACAGTTTCATTGCAAAGTATGTTTTCTCAGCAAAACTGTTCAAATCAGAAGATGTAAGCGTACGAACACCAGGGGAAAACCGTACGGTTCTTGATTTATGCATAGATCACACTCATCTCTACGATCTCGGGGGTATGGCTGCCAGATACCATTAGTTTTTCGATTAAATTAGCGAGGAAATACGGTTAACCTCTTTTCGGGTCAATCGTGAACGATATTACTACAAAAACATACCTTATAGATGCCAACCATTTTCATACCTAAATATCTGATATTCACCAGCTCACAGCTCCCGAACAATAAACATCCGCACCACAAATTACGGTAGGAGGGTCGGACATCGACCCAAACTGATTTGTTGGACTGCCGGATCGGAGAGTGTGGAATTATACAAAATGGTTCAGTTTAAAAAAAAAATACCAGAAAATCAAGCTACTCACATCGCTGCGTGCCCACTACCAACCAAGAAATTGTTGTAGTTCCTGCATTATTTATAATAGCTGATGGAATCTAATTAATTTTCCAATACAAACAAACAAGGTATATTAATTTTTATATTAATATATCTTATATTAATCTAAATATATTATATTGATATATTTTTACGATATATTTTGTTAAAGATCACATCAAATGTTTCGGCTGAGACAAATAATGCCACCCCGGTAACTCAGTTGGTTAAAGCGCTGACCTGCATTAATCTCCCCTGTTACCCTGTCTTGACAAGACATGGTTCGAGTCGCTTCACGCACTCCCTTGACTGGGAGGGTCAAGGGAGCTTTTGCCTGGGCGGATCAAGGGCTCCCTTGACGGGAGCCCTTGACTGGGAGGGTCAGTTGGAAACTGGCCGGATAATATATATTATTTATAATATCTGCATCTGCATAATTTATAATAGCAGATTCAATTTCATTAATTTTCCAATAATACAATGCCAAGATATATTTGTTTAAAGATCACATCTGAAATGTTTCGGTTCAGACCAATAATGCCACCCCGGTAGCTCAGTTGGTTAAAGCGCTGACCTGCATTAGTCTCCCCTGTTGCTCTGTCTTGACAAGACATGGTTCGAGTCACTTCACGCACTCCCATTTAGTCCTTGACTGGGAGGGTCAGTTGGAAACTGGCCCGATAAGGCCGGGGACGAGCTACCAGGTGCATTGACGGCACGTTAAGTGACAGGTCAAAACTCTGCCGTTGAACTGGATCCATTCATGGATCGGATGGTGGGGCGAGGATTAACGCAGTAAGCTCTGCTTAGCAATACGACCCTGGTTAATAAAGCCACCCCAGCAAGAACTCGGACTCAATTTCTTGAAAAATAATGACTTAGTTTATAGTGGAAAGAACTTCAGCGACCTGGATGGTAGCAAATTGCCACTCTAGACGCGCCTCTTATCGATGCTAAAAGCGCGCGAGCGGGAAGGAACGCGTGTTTGCGCATGACCTCTCACGCATCCGAAACATTTACGCCACCAGAGGAAGCGACCGGAACAACGATTAGCTGATGGACTGAACGAACAGCTGCATCGAACTTTTTCAATGTCGCCTTGACATCTTGGGTACCGGTCTTTATCGTGAGACATCTTGGGAGACGATCTTCTACCTTCTACATTCGTGTTGTTGTTGACCGGTGTTATTCACCTATTTCTGCAATGTTTAAATATTCAATTCTGAAATAATTAACATGCAATTACTATTCCTCAGAGTAGAGTAAACCTTCGTTGTCAGTTATATTAATGTATTACTGAGTTGTAGTTATAGTTGAAGACTGTAAATTGTAGGGGATTAGGAAACAGCCGGCCTCCATTTAATCTAGATTCGTGATAAATAGAGAAGTGTAAGTTGAAGATTCAAAGTAGTAAAGTAAAATTGTAGTTTTGTATGGAACATATACATACAAATACAAATGCACAATTAGGATCTACTTACACTAATATTTAGCTTTATGAAACAGGCTACTGGTATGGTCAACAGAGGTCAGATTGTACCTTAATAATATGAATGTTGAGATTGTGCCCTACGCGCATGCATAGTACCGGACTGATGTCAAGTTACCGCAGACCCTTGGCGGAGTGTCGGCGCAGGCGGTCGGCATCCTGCCAGCCGCTGCCGCTGCCCATCATGGCAATCATTTGGTGCGGGCGGCAGGCGCTCAGCTGGTATCGACAGTGTGCCACTCAGTCATTGATGGAGGGCCTGGTCGGTGTTGACGTGCGACCCGGCGCTGCTGGTGAGGCCGACGCCGACCACCGCCAGCGCCGCCGTTCGGTCGATAGACCGGCTGGCGTCGGATCGACCTCGGGTCAATTGCGGCGAAGGTGTGGCGGTCGGCGACCGAGCTGACCTCCCTGACCTGATGCCAGGACAGTATGGTGCAGTACCTGCACAGGAAGTGATGACTCGCTCCTAAAGTGTCACCTGTGAAGTCTAGGAGTAGGCCGGCAACCACACCGACAACATGTTTACCTGTCATGACCACATGTGGTTATGTAGGCCGACTGGAACTGAGGAATTTCCCCAGTTATTGTTCTGCGGGAGAGGAGAAGGGAACAAATCCTCTCACTCTGGTTCCCAGAAAATGAACAACCTAATTCGACGTCACAATGGAAAACTTAACCATAACCATGTCCTGGATATGGTGGCATGCATCACATAGGATGCATGTCAAATGGATGGCGTGGAGTTGTGGATCCAGCGTGTATAGGATCATGTCCCCCTCCTTGGGTCCTTGGGATCCTTCGGGGCCTAGTGGGTCGTCGAACGCATGATTTGACATAGGCAGTGACGAAGCAGGCCTCTCAGCCGAGGGGCCTCTCAGCCTCTCTGAGACCCAGCCTCTCTGAGACCCAGCCTCTCTGGGCCTCTCTGAGGGGCCTCTCAGCCGACGTGAAGGGCCCACGAGCCCACGGGAAGGGGCCCTAAGCCCACCGGAAGGGCCCTTGGGCCGACGAAATGGGCCCCTGGATGGTGAATATGTTCCCGGGCCTATGAAGAGGGACATCGAATGGGAGTTAAAACTGACAGAAGCCGAGGGCCCCGTTCCCGGCCAACATGAAGGGTATCTGTGCCGACGGAGGGGCTCGGATCGTTGGAAGAGACCCCGGGCTGACGGCGAGGGCGCGACCAGTAGAGATGGCCCCTGAGCCAACGAAGAGGCTCCTTGAGACGACGGAGATGGTCACTGAGCCGATGGAGAGGGTCCCTAGCGGTCGATGATATGAATAGCCCCAAGCTGATGTGACGAGTCCCTGGAATCGGAGTCGCACACATGATTTTCCTGAGAGGGCGCAGACGTTCCTAACGTTTAACGTTTTTAACGTATTTAAAGGGGCTTTGTTAGACTGGAGCCCCTTTGAGTGATATGGGCCTTTAGACTACTCAGGAGCCCTCGCCGTTGGCTCAGGGGCCCTGTTTACTTGTCGCCTGAATTATGGTAAGATCGTTTTGCTTATTAACATACCCAGTCACTTTGTTGTTTTTTTTCTAACCATTCATACATTATACGTATTCCTTGAATGATTTCAGGACATGCATGTGAAGAGTGGCGAAGCAATTTGACGATGATGATCGAGGTGTCAGGGGAAGGGAAAAAATGATGCGACACACGGTAGCACTATAGGCTTTGACATGGCAGTAGCAAGCCTGTCACGAACGAACTGGCATCTGGCACCGCTGAGAGACTGAACCTGGCGCGATCGTTTCGACTGGCGGCGTAGTTTGCTTTCAAATGCTGGGTACTTGAAAGTGTTGGTTTTATTGTAAATACTGTAAATACACTGAAGCTGGACATGTGTTGTATCGGAGCACCTATTATGAGAAGTTTTGCTTTTCATCTATGAGAGTCATGGTTGTGACGATGCAGTCCGTAGGCGACCCTGGCGCAGTGCGCGCCCAAGAGGTGTATTTCACCGTCGTGTTGAAATATTGTCGTCGGAAATTCAAATGCTTGAGATATTCCAACGTGAGGCGTTTTTTTTTACATTAAGCATTTCATCCTGTCACTTTCATGGGATTGCTACTTGGATCTGAGTCTTTGCTAGGCATAGAGCTTGTGGTATAGACCCCAGCTCAGCCACCTAAAAATATGTAGTTACATTTCAACACCACAATTTTAGATCCAGTGTTATCAAGTGCCATCAATGCCCTGATGCAAATATAATATATGACATGTGACACTGCAATTCATGGTGGGGCCTGGGTGGCCGAGTGGTTAATGTGTTGAGCTCTGGATACCAAGGTCCCGGGTTCAACACTCGCACTACTCGGGAGATTTCCCCAATCCCGCGGCTCACTGGCGAAGCAGTGTGGGCGGCGCCATGAGCCGGGGTCGTGCATAATAATCACTGGTTAGCTGCACACAGAATCAATAACAACCCAGAGCAGGCAATTGCTCGATCACGCATCAATAGGAGGTTGGATCATCTCTCGTCAGCAGTAGGGTTTGCATATGTTTTGTTGGCTGGTGCAACAGGGTTCCGTTGTAGGTCGGCCTTTCTTCATGATCTTTGTGAACAACTTCTAGGTAGTGCGGAGGAATGGGGTGTTTAATTTGCTGGCGTCAAACTGGTAGGAGTGGCTAACAATAGTGATGAATCTAACAATAGTAATGAATCTAGCAATGTTCAACATTCAACTTGACGCGGAGGGTCTAAAAAAGTGGGCGGATAAGTGGCAGATATCTTTGAACTATGACACGTATAATGTTATGCATCTGGGTTTTGGAGGTGGGAGATTTAGATATACAATGTGAAGTAGTGAACTGGATTTTATTGAAGAGGAAATATTTTGAGGTGTTAGTTTCAATTGGCCATAAATGAGAAAAATGATTGTAACTCTGCTAAGAACAGGACAATTAGAATGCTAGAAATCATAAGTACAAGTGCGTAATATCAAAGCAATGAAACTATGTAAAAAATTGAACTTTGCCTATCTGCAACCCCATCTGGAATATTGTGTACAACCATGGAACCCTCACTTATAAAAATATGTAGATTTGCTCGGAGGAGTGCAATGCAAGGCTACTAGGCTTATTAGTGGATTGAGAAATTTAGAATATGGGGAGAGCCTTATGATATTATATATGTACTTACTGAAGCATAGGAGACCGATGGATGATATAATTAAGATGCTTAAGACAGCAAAAAAGTTACACAATGTCAGTAGGAATTATTATATTCTACTTAGAGTGTCATTCCAAGTTAAGCAAGTCAAGGCGTAGGACAGTTAAGCGCCAACAGGTTTTCAGTCAAAGGGTGATTGATTAATGTAATAGGCTGCCTGGTGGTGTAGTGGGGTCGTCATTGAATATATGAGTAGAGTGGATCAATTGTTTAGGTCCGACAATCATAGTTTCGAATTCAAAGTTGTACCGTGTGGAGATGGGAATTGTAGTGGATTGAGTGTGATTAATGATAGTATATCTTAGATCATGCATATAAATCTGGAACTGTTCTGGTAACAGTTGTGCATGTCAGCATATTCAGCACCTTGCCCTGGGTGTGTAACACTGACGAGACTGGCCAGGGCAGCACAATGTGGTAGATAATTTCATTAGAGCGCATGATATAGTACTGATTAGGATGTTTCAGTGTTTTTCTCTCATCTTATAACATCCGCCCTTTATAGGTGTAACCCTGATGCCCCTTGTGGCTCTTATTAAGCCTAATATTTAATGGCTTTCATTTGATTGCCAATTTATGACTTCCAGGACCATGCATGGAATGGTGGCAACTGTCAGAATCCCTCCTAAATTCATTTGATTAAATCAAATCAAAACTGGCGAGTTAAATACAACTTCCTTGCAGCATCCGGCTGCAAGCTAGTGATTCATGGCTTAGATATGCTGCGTGGGAAACAAATGCACCCATCCCCCGGGCTGGAAAACAACGGTTCTGTCCTGGATGTTCGTCATCTAAAACTTGATCCTCTCTGGAAACGTATCCACTCCCTTTTGCCACGTGAATTGATTTCATGTAAAATGCCTAAGCTCATTATTGCTTGAAGAACATGCCCAAAGATGACTGAGAAGCAGAAAAACTGAGCTCGTTGTCACAAGTGTAGGAAAGTTCCGATAGTGATAGTCTAGTATGAGTATAATCACGTGATAGTCTAGTATGATCTCGCGTCCGCGTCACTCCCGTTGTAAAGTTCCAAAGTTCTCTGCACTATTTGTATTGTGCAAATGGAAGAGTAAATAGACGGCAACAGTCAAACACCAGAAAACTCGTACCTAAAATTGTTCCACACCGACGAACAACCGTGATATTACCTAGTGTTGAATTTCAAGGCCGAAATCAGTTATTAATTTAGAACGTGCGACTGCCAGCGTTACAGACCCGCGTCGCTTGGCTGCTCAGAGACGACTGCCTCGGGGGATCTGCACAAGCCGCTAACCCTCCGTGCAGCTAACGGGTGACGAAAGTACACGTCACGTGTGTCGGGCGTCGGCCCGGTAAAAGCGCTGAGCTAGGTGCGGCAGCGCCGCTCGAGAGTTGGACTCTCGACCCGACGTTCGGTCACTGCCGCGGCACGGACCCGCAGCGAGCCGCCAGCCAGCTCAGGCTCGTGAGGCGTTACATTTACGGCATACATTTACGTTACATTTACGGTCGGCTGGCTCACGGGGTCACATCATTTACAGTTATGGGATAGCCAAAAGTGCAATTTTATGGAAACTCTGTTACAGAAGCAGGGACGAGGTTTTCCTCTCCGAGATGGAATGACCACACGTTTTCCGATCCAAATTCAGCGTTCCAAAACATCAATCCAACCCTCTTCCCCTGCATTATTGATGGCTTGCGACAACATTTAATAATTGTTCTTACAGTAAATTTAATTAATTGTAAACTTGCTTAATTGTTCTTACAGTAAGTAGGCAAGGAACTGCATGAAGCATGCTTCCATCAGCTATTGAACATCCTGACCAGCTTTGGTATTGCGACACTGGTCTGATGGTTCCATACAACCAGACATGCTTGGTCTAATCTTCACTTAGCAATGCTGTTGACTGTCCATTGCGGTACACTTTTGTACATGGTTCGCCATTTGGAAATATAGCAATTTTAGCATTAATCTGAGATGTCGTCATTTCCTTGCTAATCACAACCAGGTCTTGCTCCCATGTCTATGACTGACCATCACTGCTGATCACCAAACCAGTGTTTTGTGCACCCTGCATTGATGTAGTGAGCAGTGAACATGCCACATTGCCCTGCAGTTACATGTACTGGTGAATGGTGAAACATAAATGACTGTATGCCATATTAACGATCACATAGAGACTACTGCATCCTTGTTTGGACCATTTTAGCATCTCTAGTGGTGACAGTCCACACTTACACCTTGATTTACGGGCTTCACTGTTAGCCATGTATATATGACAGCCTGATAGTGTCTGCTATTATGTTGTTGACAGCTTGAACACTTGTTTCACCACGGCTTGACTTATCCCAAGAAATTGCTCCCAATCAAGGAAGCGAGCGGAAACAACATGAAATCATCAACATCAACGAATAGGTTATGCTATTCTGAAAGTTTTCAGCTCAAGCCTCATAAGTAGCTCCATGTCCAATTCATGGGATGCACGCACTGGTGAGTGGCAACACCCCTACCCCTACACAAGTGTTCTAATGCCACACTGGTGAGTGGCAACATCTCTACGCAAGTGCTCCAATTCCACACTGGTGAGTGGCAACACACCTACACCAGTGTTTTAATGCCACTCTAGTGAGTGACAGCACCCCTGCACAAGTGTTCTAATGTCACACTAGCGAGTGACAACACCCATATTCAAGTGTTCTAATTCCACACTAGTGAATGGCAACACCCCTGCACAAGTGTGCTAATGGGATAAGTTGCCCGTCTCACAATCGAAAGATTGTGGGTTCGGGTCTTGTCTGTCGCTACTCTTCGCCCGCGACCAATCGGCGTGAGAGATTGGAGACGCTACACGATTCAATGGTCGACGTGTCGTAAAACCAATAACCACCAAGTGTGCTAATGCCACACCGGTGAGTGGCAACACCCCTACTCAAGTGTGCTAATTCCACACTGATGAGTGACAACACCCCTACACAAGTGTTCTAATGCCACACTAGTGAGTGGCAACACCCCTACACAAGTGTTCTAATGGTGCACTGGTATGTTGCAACACCCCTACACAAGTGTTCTAATGCCACAATGATGAGTGGCAACACACTGACACAAGTCTTCTAATACCACATCAGCAGACGGCCGCCCTGCAGTTTCAACCCAGTCATTAACTACCGAAGGTATCGAACAAGTAGTACAGCAGCAACTGGCAGCGCACTTTCTGATAAGTGTCGTTCTGACTTTCTGATAAGTGTCGTTCTGACTTTAGGGCGAGCCACCTTTTCACGGGGAAGTAGCGTGGTCATATCAGGGCGCATCCAACAGAGCCGGCATTACCAATTGTTTTTGAGAGGATATGGCGCACAACGGACCAGGAAAAATCGACGCTCCAGTTTTAGTTGGATCTTTTGAAACATTTTGACGTAGCTAATCGCCAAGCTTGCTTCACGCCTCGCCTCTTATCAGGTGTGTCTCTGCGAGACTTCTCATAGACACATTTCCAAACTTATGCAACATCTGTCCATACTTGTCAGGGAAAGATCGGAAGTGTGAATTAGCCTCAATACGGAAACTAACTGAACTAACTGCTTGGCGCGGCATCCTGCACACGAAGCGCCAGATATCTGGCCCGTGAATTGATGTCACTCATGACTTTTCTCGGTGACGTAATGCTTATTTTCGAGCTAGTTCAGTACTGGATCGAGTGTGTTTTTGTTGTTGTTTTTAGCTTTTGTTACCTTATGGAAGATTCTAGAAATGTTTGCCTTCCTACGGCTTGCTGAAACATTGTCTGATTGCTCAACACATCTAGTGCACTGAACTCGCTGTTTTTTGCCTGTTTTTTTAAAATAAATTTCATGCTACATTGAACTACATTTTGTCAGCATTGATCCAATGTTAGTGGGGGGTGGTGTTTTTTTTTTTTTTGTGTTTGGCAACCATGCGGGGGGGCGTGGTGGGGGGGGGGGGGGGGGGGGGGGGGGGGAGGGACACCCTGATGTGGCGCCCTGCTGGTGTTTAGTTGTAATTTTCCATGCTCAGTCTGAAAATATGTCCTGGAAATGAGAACCTGGACCCCCTTGGGTTCGTGAGCTATCTTCAACCCTTCTGGTAACAATACACTGTATACAAAACTCTGGCTTTTCTTGTTGTAAGCGATAATTTATTCATTCATTTCGAGCATGACAACTTAAATATATGTACTGGATACATGTGGCGCCTAATCGCATCATGTGATAAAATTGTTATGATTTCATGGTTAGCTGGCCTTACACAGGCTAAGCATGAACATATATCAACTAACTTTGACACCTTCCTAAATGTACTCCCATTGGTGTTGCTTTGTTTATTTTTGGTAGTGACTGAACATACCCAATTATTTCACAGCAATTCTAGTAATTCATGAACATTATCATTTTCCTGATGGTGATAAAGGATGAAGCGTTTTTTTTTTGGGGGGGGGGGGATACGTGTCCACCCCGGGGCACCAATATTCAATGTCAGAATACTACACTATAGCTGATCGTTAATGGTAACCTAAGGACCCGAATTTAGTGCAAATTTGATGGTTAATAGCCCCACTCAACATTTTCAGAAATCTTCGGTATTGAGGAGTCGAATTGCTTCTACATGTTTGCAATTCCTGGGTAAATTTAGGCCCTGTTTTCCATGCCTGCAAGCAGTTATCTAACATAAGTCCGACGGTGTACTTTAATTAACACGAAATGGCTACATTGTCTGCATAGCTGTGGACCACACTCTACAGTACCGTTCCTAAGCAACACTAATAGGTAGAATAGGGAGAAATACCACCTAATGTATGTTGAATTTACATCATTTAAACATCTTTCTTGACATTGTTTTGATTTTATATGCATGCATAACCATCAACCGTTTACATCATCATGAAATATTCTGATGACGGGTTCACTGTAGGATATTAATATTTATTTTCGTTTGAATTACCACATCTTCCTGTAATTTTTCACACATCTTCCTGTAATCATCGCGCAACTAATCATCATCTCGTTTTCTAAGCCCTGAGCCGTTCACCCCATCTCTCGACTATTCCTGGTTTGTCAAACATCCCAACTCCAATACTGTTTCGTTCCTCTTCCAGCACTCCGCGACGCTACTGAGCCGGGCGCCTCTGCCCCGCCCCCTCCCCCGGCCTGATGCCGAAACGGATGTGAACGAGCCACACGCAGCTGCGGTCCGCGTTCTAATGGTGATTGAAGCTGCGCCTGCTACTGTCTATGAGCGGTAAGCCGAATACCTTAGCCGCCAACTACATGCATTTCCTTCACAGAAATCAATGTGCAATTTTGAATTAAGTGCGAGCCTTCTGCATTGTATTAGTAGCCAGGTGAAGTGGTGCTGTGCAGGACTTACGGAGTTGTGCTTGATACAATTGTGTTCATATAACTTTGCTTCCCCATTTTGGTGGTGGCCTCAAGGTCTCGGGGAGGACTGCTTTGAGCACTTAGGATGCCCATGACAACCGCATCAATAACTATTTAACTCGTCTCGCCCCCACTGAGCACTCTTATACGTCAGGAAATATAATGGAATGATAGTGGAAAGTGCGGAATGATAGTGAAAATTTCATGGAGTTAGCAAATTGTGTATATAATTATTGCACGAAATGTAATTTATTTACCTCCGAAGGTTTGATAACGTGATCATCCTGTATGTGTGCATAGTATCCAACTAATTATATTCCAATAATGCTGCATGTTATATTTATTTTTACTTTGCATGACTTTTTCCAGCACAGAACTTCGCTCCGTGCACTCCCCTGCCATTTTTGCAATTTATCGCACCAGTTTTCGACTTCTGGGTGCACCCGTGAAAAATATAATATTACTCCTCTCTTGTGTTATTTTTGGGTGCTTCATCCTGATGACAAACGATAGCCATACAATACTCACCAGCCTGCAAACATATTTGTGTTCATACCACGCACAATGGCCATTGTCCAGCGATGAAAGAAAACTTCAATAATATAGATATAAGGAAATGAGTTTCGAGGGCGCAATAGAGCATATCAAACGTCCGGAACAATGCTGTAATCTTGCGTAAAGAATCCAGGCCACCAGGGTGAAAATAGGACACGACCTAACCTCCTACAACATGGGTCACCAATGATGTTATCCAGTAGAGCATATGGTGTGAGTTAGCTTGAAGCCAAATTTGGCATGTTTACACATTAATCTAAGAGATTTAGAGCCTTTGTGCAATTGCTAATTCGCTGGCACGTTGTATTTTGGCCGACCTTCGAATATTGGTATTCAAAACGTTATTTTTTTAAGAGGGATGGAAGACAATGGCTTGCGCGACGCGAAGAGCATGCCACAAAATGCGCCTAGAGGAACCCTTTTACCATGCCTGAGGCACCCATGTCATGCTGAGTTGCAATGTCCTGACCTCTGACAACATAGGTCATCGATGTTGCCTTTTCAGGCTGCACATTGTGTGAGGCAGCCTGAAACCAAGTATGGCGATACATGTCAATTTACAGATGTGTAGCATTTATGCCATACACGAGCCCTGGAGGGCCTCTGAGAATTACGCGCACTGGAGGGGGGGGGGGCGGATTCCGCCCCCCCTAAGATCTCGGCTCCTAGTAAAGCTGGAGGAACGAAATTCGCAGGGTGGATGGGCACGGTAGTGAACTCTATTGTGTGCAATTTTCGTGACCTTAGGTCAATATCTTCAAGGTCAAATGAGGTCAGATTGGCAAACTTTTCCGGTTTTGCGTGGCTTGGCTTGTCATCGTTATGGATCGCTGTGATTGTGTTTAAATGCTCAAAAATGGGCATCAATGATGTTTTGGACATTACTAATGATGCAATGCAGATGCTAGACCCAACATGTGACCTCAGGTCACCTATATAGCACCACTTTATCAGGTCAGTTACCTGTTCCAGTTACCGGAACCGGCCGCCCGCCCGACTGCTCCGTCGGGCAGCTCGGAGCAATCGGCTTTGGGAAGAAGGGAGTGAAGTACATGAATAAAGTATGGAAACGCAATGACAAACAGTACAAATGACACCCAGTAGTGCATTTATGGCAACATTCCCGTTGATCAAGTTTGGTTCCATTAATCTGTCATGAACTTGACCTGACTTGACCTTGGTGACCTAACATGACCTTGAAACTATACAGCATATCAATATGCATCAAACAAGTCGCTAGTGTTGCCTAGAACACTTCCCTTTTGTCAGTATGCTGGAAGCGCATCAGCGCCGATTTTTGTGGTCTGGCGCTATAACATTTTTTGAATTTAGCGGCCCCTAACTTGAAAAATGTTCGGCCGATTTCCATTTTTCTTCCTTTAAACGACGCACCGTTCATTTCTAAGCAGGTACACCGAAAATTGCGTATATCTACCGGTAAAATCTGCAGATATTTGCGAAAAACCGGAGGGGTGGGCGGATTTCGCCCCCCCCCTCCAGTGCGCGTGTTAAAAAGTGTTCGCACTTACTTTCCCCGGCCGTTGCCATATTGGGATTCAAAATCGCCTCTTGATCCCTCACAGTCTGCGAGAAGATATTCAGGAAAGACTACATGACAGCCATCAGGGTATTCAGCGAGAACACCGTGTTATCAGAGAGCACCTGTCGAGTCATCAACGGCAGCTGGTGATGTCAGACCGCCTCCGAGTGTTATCAGAGAGCACCTGGCGAGTCATCAACGGCAGCCGGTGTTGTCAGACCGCCTCCGAGTGTTATCAGAGATCACCTGGCGAGTCATCAACGTCGCCTCTTGATCCCTCACAGTCTGCGAGAAGATATCAGGAAAGACTACCTGGCGAGTCATCAACGGTAGCCGGTGATGTCAGACCGCCTCCGAGTGTTATCAGAGAGCACCTGTCGAGTCATCAACGGCAGCCGGTGATGTCAGACCGCATCCGAATGTTATCAGAGAGCACCTGTCGAGTCATCAACGGCAGCCGGTGATGTCAGACCGCCTCCGAGTGTTATCAGAGAGCACCTGGCGAGTCCTCAACGGCGGCCGGTAATGTCGACCGCCTCGAGTGTTCAGACGGCCTCCGAGTGTTATCAGAGGGCACCTGTCGAGTCATCAACGGCAGCCGGTGATGTCAGACCGCATCCGAATGTTATCAGAGAGCACCTGTCGAGTCATCAACGGCAGCCGGTGATGTCAGACCGCCTCCGAGTGTCCGAATGTTTGAGTGTTCAATTCGTGTGTGCCAACTACTGTCACCATGTCGGTGTACGCTGACCGCCTGCCCGGCTGGCCGATCATCAAGACGTGTCCGGGGGCGGTCACAGTCAGACACATCGTCCAACACCTGGGTGACATTCGTCCCCATGACGACGGGTGTTTCCACTGTGCTCAGAATGCACGACAGCCCTGAATGTTCAGCTCGCCGGACAAAGCACTTCCCCAGGAAGTGAAGCGTCTTTCACATTATGTCCGCACCCTATTATCCACAGAATAATGGTCCCGTAAAAGGTGCTGTAAAAACCGCAAACCGACTCCTCGCGAAGACTACCGAGCATGTTGGACACAGATAGATTCTCCCTCGGATTATGGAAACTGAGAAATACCCCGAGGGTGGACGGTCGCTCCCCAAGGGTGGACGGCCACTCCATGAGGGTGGACGCCCACTCCCCGAGGGTAAACGGCCGTTCCCCGAGGGTGGAATACCGCTCCCCGAGTGTGGACGCTGACTCCTCGAGGGTGGACGCCCACTCCCCGAGGGTGGACGGTCGGTCCCCAAGGGTGGACGGCCACTCCATGAGGGTGGACGCCCACTCCCCGAGGGTGGATGGCCGTTCCCCGAGGGTGGAATACCGCTCCCCGAGTGTGAACGCTCACTCCTCGAGGGTGGACGCCCACTCCCCGAGGGTGGACGGCCACTCCTAGAGGGTGGACACCCACTCCCCGAGGTCCCCGAGGGTGGACGGCCACTCCCTGAGGGTGGACGGCCACTCCCTGAGGGTGGTACGGCCACTCCCCGATTGTGGACGGCCACTCCCCGAGGATGGACGCCCACTCCCCGAGGGTGGACGGCCACTCCTAGAGAGTGGACACCCACTCCCCGAGGTCCCCGAGGTTGGGCGGCCACTCCCCGAGGGTGGACGGCCACTCCCCGAGGATGGACGGCCACTCCCCGAGGATTAACGGCCACTCCCCGACGGTGGTCGTCCACTCCCCAGTACAGATCGTGTACGGACGCACGGCCCAGTCTCGTGTGCCCCGCATCACGGAGCGCTCGCTACAGAATGGCAGCGGGCCGCCGACGCCGCCGACGAAAAAGCTTACTCCCTGTGACAAGCCCGAGACCACCATAACACGAGTGCCAAGCCATTAAATGAAATGCTCGCTGGAACGACAGTTGACGTTCAAGATCATCGGTCCGGCAGATGGGATTGAGTTGGAACAGTTGTCGGTGTCGGCCAACGTCGCGGCCATCTGGTGAAACTTCCGAGTAGATCCATCATGTGGCTGAATGGGCCAGTCTTTCCGTCATCACCGACCGCTACTGTCATGCCCGGATGGCCCACGTAACCGCGCCCATGGGTGTAACGCTTACTGGTTCTGGGGGGGGAGCATGTCCCGTAGTTTTCGAAAAGGCCTAATTTGTCCCCTCCAGATTTGGGGCTTCTTCCGCCAGTCTTGTGCCAGGAAATGCTTGGATTATCTCCCGTTTCCTTAAGCTTGTAATCCAACGATATTATTTCATTATCTCTGTTCGTTATTGAAATATGGCGACTGACCGTGCCGTTTATAATATACTTAGTATAACTTACGAGCCAATAGTTAAAGCCCTGCTTCACAAGCTGTACATTTCTTGCACGTTGAATAAGGCCGGAATCGCATGCGTATGCCCAAGTAATCTTCGCAAGTGTGGATCACCAGGGGCGTCGATTTGTATCCTTTTGCGGGGGCCATGGCCCCCCCAATGCTGATCTTGGCCCCCCAATGTTGATTTGGGCCCCCCCAATAACCCATGCTATTTTTATGCTGATAAAAAGCTAAAGGAAAAAAAAAGAAGAAAAACACTGTGTTAGGTACATAGAAAACTTAGTTGATGTTAACCAGCACATTTTGTACTGAAAAAGAACAGATTTGGATTAGATAGTGGACTGAGTATCCAACTTTTGCTACACAATTCAAAATTATGTGCAAAAAAACAAAATAGCTAGATTTCCCTCCACTGTGCAAGGAAAACTTACGCCATAAAATGTTAAGATTCGCTGATGATGCATTTTAAACCAGATTGTCTTTTTTTAATGTTAAGCCACAAAACAACAATTGGATTGTCATACTGATGTTTGTACACACCACCAATGGCAAAACCACACACATGTGAGCTTAAACAGGAAAAAATCCATTCTTAATTTCCAGTCATTGTCAAACTTGCATTGTCCAGTGAACAGCAGACAATCATCCTTGAGATTGTGGATATGCAAACTATAATTATCTTCAGCAGCCCACCTATCACACCATCAGCTTGATATTTACCTAGGTACCTACCTAAATGCCCAATAACAATGCATGCATTCAATATTGATATGGGGAAAACGAGAGCCATGTGTGGGCAAATCTGCCAGCTTATGATGCCATGACAGAGAAAACTCAGCAAGAAGCTGCATGGCCACTGCAATATAATTGGTATTCCTAAAAGAATAAAAAAGAAAGCTATGGCTCACATGACTTTTAAGCAAACCTTAGTCATCCACGACCAATGCTATACAAGAGAAATAGCCTTGACAAGCCCAATGTCTCGTACGCCGCAAAAACACCATTATTAAACGCCGCAAAAATACCATTATTTTAAAAGGTACACCAAAGTCGCATTCAAACCTTGATGACGTCACAGGTTTTTATTCGTATATTGCAGAAATTGGTAGCATCAGGCAAGTTTCAATTTAACTGCATGGGGGAGTGACTTTTTCAGGCGTACCGGACCACAGAGGTCATTTGCGCCACCTTTTTGAAGCGAGTACGTTACATGTCTGACTATAAAAGCGGGTGTTTGCGATCAAGGTGCAGGCATGTGGACGTTTACATAAAGGGAATTTTACGTTATAGTTTGTGTTATATTTTAGGCGCTGAAGGCGGGGCTAGGATGGGGACATCCCCCTAATGTCTAGATGGCAGGGGCGTCGATTTGTATCCTTTTGTGGGGGCCAGGGCCCCACCAGTGTTGATCTTGGCCCCCCAATGTTGATTTGGCCCCCCAATAACATATGCTATTTTTATGCTCATAAAAAAGTTGAAGAAAAAAAGAAGAAAAACACCATGCTAGGTACATAGAAAATGTAGTTGATGTTAACCAGCACATTTTGTAATTAAAAAAACAGATTTGGGTTAGATAGTGGACTGACTCTCCACCTTTTGCTACAAAATTCAAAATGGTGTGCACAAAAACCAATTGTCATTGTCAAACTTGCATACAATCCAGTCCCGTGAACAACAATCAGTTATCATTGAGAGTGTGGATATACAAACTATAATTAACCTCAACAGCCCACTCATCACACTATCAGTTTGATATTTGCCTGGTACCTAGGCACCTAGGTACATGCTGCAGAAAGACTTAGAAGAGCTTGTGAAGTGGTCCAAAAATGGCAGATGAAATTAAATTTTGATAAGTGCAAAATCATGCATGTATGCAGGGGCGTCGATTTGTATCCTTTTGTGGGGCCCCACCAATGTTGATCTTGCCCCCCCCCAATGTTGATTTGGGCCCCCCCCAATAACCTATGCTATTTTATGCTGATAAGAAAGCTAAAGGGAAAAAATGAAAAACACCATGCTAAGTAGAAACATTGATGTTAACCAGCACATTTTGTACTGAATAGAAACAGATTTGGATTAGATAGTGGACTGACTCTCCACCTTTTGCTGAAAAATTTAAAATTGTGTGCAAAAACAAACAAAATAGCTGGAATTCCCTCCACTGTGGAAGTACAGCTTACATCTTTCTGGGTTGGTTGGTTGGTTATTTGGGTTTACTGGCGCATTGACTGCGTTGGTCATACAGCGCCCATACAACTTTTCTTGTTCCCACCTTAAAGCACAATAATACCCAAAAGCTTCCGAAAAAAAAATTACAACCATGTTCACAAAAAATATAATTTTGTATTCAAAATCAGCTTAGGTTAGGTTAGGCTCGGTTAGGTTTCTTTTTTAAGGTTGAGAATTTTCAGAAAATAAATTAAGTGAAATTTTAATTTAGTTTAATTTTTGTTCTCAAAAGATAGGTTAGGATAGGCTAGGTTAGGTTTTGTTGCATGAAAAAAAAATTGTTTATGCGATGTTACCGAACTCAAAGCCTTTTTGGCATTATTTTGCTCACAACCTGAAAAGTAAGCACAAAAAATAAGTGGGTCCAATCATCTTAGTCACCTTCATAAACATGGTATTCTGCATATTTTTCTTTGTTTTAAAGGAAAAAAGAACACCTTAGACTGCAAGGTTACCAAATAACTTGCAATTTTGGGGGGAAACGTTTTTGGACTTTTTTTTAAAAAGTTTTCCAACTTGAAAAGCCTAAACTAACCTAACTTAACCGAACCTAACCCATTTGCTTGCTATATGGAGGCAAATGTGTGTAAAAACTTGTCTTGTTACCACCTTAAAGCACAATAATACCGATTTAGCTAGGTTAGGCTAGTTTAGTTGTTTACCTTGGAAAAATTGTTCAATCATTTTCAAAAATAAAATAAAATTGGAAGTTTTCCTTCAAAAGCAGCTGACATTAGGTTCGGGTAAGTTGGGTTCGGTTGTTCAATTTAGAAAATTTTCAGAATATATATTGCTTAATTTTTGTTTCTATTTTTTTCTCCAAAGCAGGGGCGTCGATTTGTATCGATAGACACTAGCGCGCATTAAATGTCACACATCGTGATGGGCGTTCCTCAGAACATCCAAAATCGTAACATGCAAAGAAAAAATTCCAGTTACAGAAATTCCAGCGCCTGAAGTCTAAATTTGAGGTTACAGTGACAAATGTGACGGAGGTAAGACATCTGTGGTGCAATTGCGCGCAGTGTTTAATCCGGAGGCCAATCTCATGTGACGTCGTACTGATTCGTTTTTTGTACTTCGCACATTCTGATGTATCGCACCTTCTGATGTATCTGCGGATTGGTGTGATTTTAGATAGTGAATAAATAGCTTGCTGATATTTAATTCCCAAAGGAACAGTAGTTGAAGAAGTTGGCAGGTAAGCTTGAAAAAGTCCAGTCCATGCTTTTTTCTGATTTGTGCTCAGGGTTTCCATGTTAATATCACATAACTACCACGTTTGTCTTCAAGAAGAGCTGTTTTTAGTTTACTTTTATTAAAATTTTCATTCCACTGCTCTTAGTGCCCTTTCTGCCCAGGATTGGGGCACCTAGTGTTGCATTTCCGTCCAGGGGTTGGCACACCTTTTGGTAAATTTACAGCTTAAGGTAATTTCTGATTAATTTTTTCCCATGCAATGTTTAGGAATGTGATAAACACGATTTTGGTAAATTTGTGTTTTAAGGTGTTTTATGAATTCGTGGAATGTATCATTTCAATGCAATGTTTATGAATGTGACTCAGATGATGGGACCACTCATTTTCTATACAAATGCCTACATTTCAGGTTGTAAGCAAAATAACATCAACAAAAAGCTTTGAATTAGGTGACATAGGGTAAAGTATTTTTTTTTAAATAAAATAAATGCAACATAACCTAACCTAACCTAGCTTAACCTCCCCTTGGAGAAAAACAAAACCAAAACATCAAGTTGTAAAAATTTCAAGCAATGTATTTTTTTTACAATAAAAAAATGTAACCCAATTTAACCTAACCTAACATAAGCTGCTTTTAAAGAAAAAAGATCTATTTCTTTCAAATTTTGGAACAATTTTTGCAAAAAATGTCGAACTTAAAACACTTAAACTAATCTAACATCACCAAACATAGCCCATTTGTTTGCTTTATGGAGGCAAATGTGTAATAACTTGCCTTGTTACCACCTTAAAGCACAATAATTCTGGTTAGATTAGGTTGGGTTAGGTTTTTTCATTTGTAAAATTTCAATAAAATAAATTGCTAGATATTTTTCCAATCTTGTTTTTATAGTTGTTTTCTCCAAGGTCAGCTTAGGTTACATTAGGTTATGTTGAATTTTTAATGTATTTCTTTTAATTGCTATGTTACCTAACTCAAAGCCCATTTTTAATGTTATTTTGCTCACAACCTGGAAAGTAAGCATTTGCACAGAAACTGAGTAGTGCCATCAGCTTAGTGACATTCATAAACATTGCATTGGAAATTTAAATATAAAAATATTAATAAAATACATAAAAGCACACATTTAATGTCCTTTCCTCTGCAAATGCATGCCTTTCAATTGGGAGTAAAAAATAACACCAAAAAAGGGTGTGGAGTAAGGAAATATAGCATACAAATAATGTTCAAGATGTATGATAACCTTACCTAACATAGTTCAACTTCCCATACAAGAAATTAATTGTTTTTAATTTAAATTTTCGAGGCATTTTCTCAAATATTTTCAACTTAAAAAACCTAACCTAAGCTAGCCTGAACCGTTTATTATTTTTTGTAGAAAAATCATTAACAAAAATTATTTACCAACAAATGATTTTTTTTATAACTTACAACAAAAGCCTAACCTAACCTGACAAACCTCACCCCTTTGTATGCTTCATGGAGGTAAAATGTGTGTAAAACTTGTCTTGTGGTTACCTTAAACTGTGATAATACCTGGCTTTTTGGGTAATATTTCAGCTCATGGTACTCTCTGACTTCTTCTAATTTATTTTTTAATGCAGTGTTTGTTAATGTGCTGAACATGATGTAACCGCTCATTTCCTCTGCAGATGCACACTTTTCATTTGTGAGGAAAAATAACGTGGAAAAGGGGGCTTGGATTTGAGTAATATAGGATGAAAAATAATGTTCAGATAAAAAAAATGTAACATAACCTAACCTAACCTAGCCTAGACTTCCATGCAAGAAATGATTATTTTTATGCCAAATTCTCCCCCCCCCAATTTCTTTTTTCTCAAACATTTTGAACTTAAAAAGTCTAACGTAACCTAATCTAGCTTGAACCGTTTTTGAAGATTTTTTTTCATTTACTAACTTACAACAAAAGCCTAGCCTAACGCAATTAGACAAAACCTAGCTCCTTTGAATGATTCGTGGAGGTAAAAATGGGTGTAAAACATGTCTTGTGGTTACCTTAGACTGCAATAATATCTCTTTTTGTGCTACCTGGTGTACGTGATGAACCTCCATCTGCATGCTGCATGAGAGCATTGCACTTATTGCTTCACAAAGAACAATAACATTTTGAAAGTACAATATTTTCAGGAATGGAATCCTGTGCTGATAACATTTTCTGAGTTATAAATTTGCAGATCAGATCTACATCATTTGTGTTAATAAATATGAGAAATTCATAGAAATGCATACACCGGTTTGTAGACAAGAAGTTATTCTGATGATTTCTGATGTATTGGAAAATGACAAATTTTCATGATGGAAGCAGGCAAAGTTAAAGTACATATATCTCAATAAGTGGTCAGTTCACTAACAAGACAGCAAATTCACTCAAATAGCACTCAAAATGCCAGGCGGCCCACTCTTTTTGCAAGTTTAAAATCGATGACAGTGCTTTCTTGAATCATGTTTAAAGCACATGAAGGAAATGTATTGCTGACACTTGTTAGGAACTGATGTGTGTAACGTTAATTAACATTTCTAATGTCCTGATGTTTGTACACAAAATATAGCTCACTATTGTAAATAGCATGGGAAGTATGATGCCATATATCATGGCTAATTTATGGTCAAACTGTTATGCAGCAGATTCCCTGCATTGTTACTTAGTTATTTGGGCTTTAGGGCACAGACCATGTTGATCACATAGCTCCCTGCATTGGTGTTAACTGATACATCAGTATGTTTGCAAATTCACTGATGAGTGAATCCATACCATTCTCACTGGGGTATAAAAGCTACATTATAACATTGTTTATACCGGGCGGCTGTGTCGGTGCATTGACGGCACGTTAAACTTTCGGTCAAAATTCTGCCGTTTAACTTGAATTAATGGATCGGGTGGTGGGGCCAGGGTTCACGCAACAAGCTCTGCTTAGCAATCCGACCCTGGTTCATAAAGCCAGCCCAACAAGAACTCGGATGAAACTTATTTAAAAAAAAAAAAAATGCATATAACAGAAACCCATCTCGATTGTCCTGCTTACTCAGGACACCATAGAAGTCAATGAAGCCAATGAAAACCATAGAAGTCAATGAAAATGTTACTTCATCCCCTGTATTGTTAATGGAAACAAGTCTCTTGAACCATATGTTATGTCCTTCACAGTGTTGCTCCATCCACCTCCAACTCCAACCCTGACCAAACTTCAGGAGCTCATCCTTCTCCAAAGCAGTGTGTTGAAGAAGGTATGTATTGTAGCATAACTACTCTGACCGGAATTCCATGGTATCCATGTTGCCTTACAATCCATCCTTGCTGATCCATGTAGCAGATGTTTGACTTTCCTCAAACTGTCTGGATAACTGGGGAGTTGAAATCACATGTGTGATGAAACAGATGAACTATTCCTGGATTCTTATGTTGCATCATTGCATGGCACAGTGACATACCGAATGGGGAGGGGGAATTGTGGGAAGTTCCCTCACCCCCCCCCCGTCCTGATAGGTTGTGGGGCCCCCAAGAGTCCGCCGAGCTTAGGAAAAAAATGCGCTATGCTCCCTAAGAATTTCACTCGGTCGACCAAAAATCGCACCGGGGCTCAGAAAAATCACATTCGGGGCCCCCAAACGTAGCGCAGGGGCCCCGATAATGACGCTGGGGCCTCAAAAGTTTGCACCTGGGCCCCTGAAAATCACGTTGGGGCCGCAAACAAGTCGTGCCGGGATTCAAGAAAATCACGACGGGGGCCACAAACGGTCGGGCCGGGGCCTCCTGAAAATCACGCCGAGACTGGGGTATTAAGAATTATCACCCGGGCCCCTGAAAATCACGCCAGAGGCCTGATAGGTCCCACCGGGGCTCTAAAAGTCTCGTTGAGATCACCCAACAAATGAAGCCGGGTGAATGAAAAACAGTCCGGACACGGAAAATCAATCTGGGATCTCAACAATAGCTCCAAAAGCCCACACAACTTGTTGGGCCCCCACAAACGTGTCGTAGCCACCGCAAGGGATCCCAACAAGTGACGACGGGGCCCCAAAAATCGCACTTAGACAAAAACAAATTCACGCCGCTTCTCTTGAAAATCTCACTGGGGCCAAAACGTCGTGCCGGAGCCCCACAAGTTGCAGCTGGCTTCCCAAGTACCAATATATACCCGGAATGTCACCTTGCGGACGGAAAAATTGCGTCAAGGATCCACAAAATAAGAAGTCGTCGGACGCCGGAAAAGAAACCTGTTTGGGCACCGGAAAAAACGCACCGAGAGCCAGAAAAATCGTACCGGGTTCCAAAAATAGCCTGCAGGGGGCTTATAAAAATAGACTTCACCACAAAAACCACAAGGAGACTCCATCGAATCGACCAGAGCACCGGAAAATTAAGAATGGGTCCCGAAAGAAAATTATCCGAAGGGCCTTTCTACTCTCGATCGTGCAATCTGCGGAAAAAACACGTTGAGCAGCCGCAGTGGCGTACTAAATGGAAAAATTCCCTCCCTAACGTTAGGCACCAAGGAAATACTTTCACCCATCGTCATTACCGTTCAGGTCTGCTGTGCTCTGATGCTTCATCAATGCCGGTGTGTTTTAGCCTGCATCTGATCGCTGAAGTATTTTTATTTAAGCCGGTGTGTGTTTGTTGGTGTGTGGAGTGAGGAGGAGGGTAACAGTGACGGTGACGGTGACGATAGATCCGAGCCTACTATATGGCACTGCAGTCGCATGCTATTACTCAGAGTTGTTATGTTGGTGAGTTCGAGTCTCACCTGTCGCTACTCTTCGCCCGCGACCAATCGGCGTGAGAGATTGGCGACGCTATATGACACAACGGTCGACGTGTCGTAGAACCAATGACCAACCAAGAGTTGTTATGTTGAAATGTACTGAGCACTGCTCTTTTAATTATGTGACTTCACCAGTTATTGGGCGATTTTCCCCGTCGGTGAGGATGCTGAATAAACATAAACATACACATCGTCGAATAAGAAATCAGAATTTCTGAGATCTGAAAATATAGTGGGCTAAATCCGATGAGTTTTTTTTTTGGGGGGTGTCTAGTGTTTTGGCACTTCGGCCCCCCCAATGTTTTTCAAAAATCGACACCCCTGCCGCTCC